>CAIGQQ010029532.1:234347-285667 GCA_903798035.1 Danio albolineatus
TACAGTATACATACGTGCAGAAAGAATCACTTCAGTCATTTTATTCAACCGACTCAAATGATTCGAGTCACTGGGATGATTCATCACCGTTATCCAGAGCTTTCTGGTAACAAGAAAATCTCAACAACAAAAAAAAAAGAAAGAAACGCGCTCAGCACCGAGTCGCGTGCACGCGCACACAGGTTCGCGCAGCGAGGGAGAAGAACAGCGGGCGCGAGTGTGAAACAGAACCGCAGTGGATCACACGCAGAAGACCAGCCCACGTTTATATTGTACTGGTACAAAAAACACTAGTGTAAGATAGAATAAATAAATACTTTACTCTGGTAAATTTCAATTCTGCAGCACATATTAAACTTTCAAATGCCAGCGGGTTTATTTCAATTCAAAATGAGAAGGATCGTGATGATTTTGGCACTGGATTAAGGTGAGTTGACTTCAGATCTGCATGCTTGCTGTTGTAGTTGAATTCCGCGCATTTTGATTCTCGCAGCATTTGCTTGATGTGGGTGTGTCACTTTCTGACTGCTGTGTTCTGTATGTGTGCGTGCGCTTTATAAACAGTATTTCCACTGAATTATGATATGGCCATTTGGCACGCGCATGTAAAAGGCGCGCGTCCCATATGTGTGTGTGTGTGTGTGTGTGTTGTCTGCTTATCTCCAGACTGCTACCTCTTTCATTTTCAAAGAGTGAGACGGATGAAAGGGGAAAGTCATTGATGTGAGATTGATTGATGATCCAATCGATCAGAGCGTTATGTTAAACGCAGCACGAGTCATGTGCACTGTTTATTATGTGTTTGCCTGTCATAAATCAGGAAAGGTTTTATAGTTGCAGATATGGGTGTGTCATTTGATGCTCTCTGTTTTTGTCACAGACACCGGTGGTCGTGTGGACTTTAAAGCACAGCATGTACTTCATGTGATAAATGCAATATACGACTTAGATCCGTCTGAAATTATGAATATGTTCAGGGGTTTTGTATTTTAAGATTTGAATAAAATCTAAATAATCTTGGGTGTGACTGACTGATGCTGTTTCATTGACACCAAATATACAACGCATAGCTTGATATGTACTGTTGTTCTTCTATAAAATCTGTCATGTTTAAGATCTGAAGGGAGATGAGTATAGTACACCAATAAATCTATGTGGTGCTTTATTATTTCATTTCTGTCCCTGTATGTGATCACAGAATGGACTCGTGCTCTGAAGGAGATACATGTAGGCAGGTGAACAGGTGCAGACTGAGATGAAAAAAAAAAACAGCATCTTTGGTTACAGCTCACTTGAAGAACAAAAAAGGCAGCAGCATGGTAAATTATGCTGTAAACAGTAAATAAAGTGAATTACTTTACACATTATTATGTTAAAATCGATAGCAGCTTTATGTAGATTTAGGTTGATGCCTATATAATAGCGACAATTCAGCTGTTTGATTTGCTGTAAACACAGTCTCTTTGTATAGCTCAATTAAAAATAGTGTGCTGTTGTTTTTAAATATAATAATATTAGTTCAAACTGTGCCTTTGGCCTGTGATTATCTGCTTTTTCAGTGGTGGACAGGTTAGTTTGCAATTCTATTTGAAGTAGATATTACATGCATGAAGAACACTCGTGAGATTTTAAGAAGAACCTTAAGTGGTATTTCTAGTCTCAGCTATTTGCATGTGACCATTTAGAGGGATGTAAACAATACCAATAGTCTTAATGTATTTCCTGTTTTACATTTTTAATTTCCGTAGCTTCGTAGAATTCAAAAAGGTCCACATATTTATTAATTATATTATGACAGCAGTTGGCGGCGCGGTGGCACAGTGCGTGGGTTTTCTATGGCTGCTCCGGTTTCCCCCTCGAGTCCAAAGATATGTGCTTAGGTGAATTGGGTAAGCTAAATCGGCCGTAGTGTATGTGTGTGAATGAGTGTGTATGTATGTTTCCCAGTGATGGGTTGCAGCATCAAACACTGCATAAAACATATGCAGGATAAGTTGGCGGTTCATGACCCCTCATTAATAAAAGGACTAAGCTGAAAAGAAAATGAAGGGGTGTCCAGGGGTGTCCAAACTCGGTCATGGAGGGCCGGTGTCCTGCTGAGTTTAGCTCCAACCTGCTTCAACACACCTGCCAGGAGGTTTCTAGTATCTCTAGTAAGAGCTTGATGAGCTGCTTCAGGTTTGTTTGATTAGGGCTGGAGCTAAACTCTCCAGGACACCGACCCTCCAGGACCGAGTGTGGACAACCCTGTCTTACAGTTATTAAATAGTTTGACGACAAGCAGGAAAAGTTCAAGGGCCAATGACATCACCACACTGAAATATAGAATATTTTTCACATAACATGTAAATTACAGTACAGTTCAAAAGTTAACGGGAAGTTTCTTGTGCACACCCAATCAAAATGTGTTAAATAAAAAAAAAACTGAAAAAAAAAAATCCAAATGGAATTAGTTTATTCTTTCAGTTACTCTTTTGATCTTTCAGTCTCATGTGTACTGTAAAACATGTAAAAATAATCATTTTAATTAGGTCTCAACTAAGTTATACAAAGTATAATATAATTTTTTTTTAATATACACTACCGTGGTCAGTACGATTATTGAATGTTTTAAAATAAGCTTCTCCTGCTCACCAAGGCTGCATTTATTTAATCAAAAATACAGTACAAATAGTAAACTTGTGAAACGTTATTGCACTATAAAAATAACTGCTCAAAAGTAGATTATAATTGAAATTAATCATTTATTCCAGTGGCTTTAAACATGAATTTTCAGCTTCATTACTCCAGTCTTCAGAGTGACATGATCCTTCAGCAATCACTCTAATATTATCATTATTATTATTATTATTATTATTATTATTATTATTATTAATAATAATAATAATAATAATAATAATAATAATAATAAATATTATTATTATTATTATCATTATTATTGTTGTTGTTGTTGTTATTGTTGTTGTTGTTGTTGTTGTTATTATTATTATTATTAATAGTAATAGTAATAGTAACAGTAATAAAAGCAGTATTAGGACTGGAGCAGTGACTGGAGTAATAATTTTATTTGAAACTACATTATTTAAAATTTTAATAAATATTTAACAATTTAACTTTTTTTTTTACATTTAATAAATGTCGCCTTGATGAACAAAATAATTTTCTTGAAAAAACATGAGAAAAAA
Source organism: Danio albolineatus (assembly GCA_903798035.1). Lineage (NCBI taxonomy): Eukaryota > Metazoa > Chordata > Actinopteri > Cypriniformes > Danionidae > Danio > Danio albolineatus. Next base: position 237,533 of record CAIGQQ010029532.1, read on the forward strand.
ACTGACCCCAAACTTTTGACCGGTAGTGTATATTAAATAAATAAATAAATATTTTTAGTCCATTTAATTGGTGTAAGTTGAGATGACTAGAAAAGTTTGTTTGATTCAAGTAAATCAATTAAGTCAGCAAGATTTTGTTTTTACAGTGTTTTTCTGCTTCAGAAATGATTCCAAAATGCTAAATAGATGCCAATAGGGTTTGTTCACCAAAAAAATGAACATGTAAGTTTATTCACCCTCAGGCCATCCAATATTCAGATGGATTTTTAAAAATTTAATTATATAATAAATAAAAAGTCAACTGCTACTGGCATTTACGAAGGCCTAAAACATATAACTAGCGGAACAAAATTAAATACATGTGGTTGTTGTTTTGTTTTTGTATTTAACAGCAAAATGCTTTTCTTTATTAATATTATTATCATTGCTGGAAATAACTCAACACAACTGGCCATGATGTAGATTCCCATTCTACAGTGCTCAGCATATGAGTAAACCCATCACAAATCTAGCTTTTGAATTAATATTTTCTATAAGATGTTGTAAAATATTATATTTGTGCATACACATTAGATTAGTCAGTACTGAAACCAATCTCGAGCTTATCTAACAAAAAAGCATACAATAATGGTCCAAAAATGACTGCCCCTAAATTGATATGTTAGGGAAAAAGAATAAATAAAACAAAAATCAAGAGAATCAAAATATATAAAACTGCATTGAAATATTGTATTTTGTATTTATTATTTTTTTTTCAATATTTCATTTGAATTTAAATGTATTATTTTTCTATTTCTAAAGACGTTGAGTGATTAAAATATTATTTGAATAAATAAATATGTTTAACAAATATGTTTTGTTCAAACAAACCAAAATGTATTACCTAAATTCATTGGGAAATGGATACAAATATTCATTTTCAAAATGGGCAGCACAGTGGCTCAGTGGTTAGCACTGCAAGAGGGTCGCTGGTTGGAGTCCCTGCTAGAGTATGAGTGTGTGTATGAATGTATGTTTCTCAATACCGGGTTGCAGCTCGAAGGGCATTCGCTGTTTAAAACATATGCTTGAATAGTTGGCGGTTCATTCCACTGTGGCGACCTCTGAAACAGAGACTAAGCCGAAGGAAAATGAATGAAAATGGGCTGTATTCATCTATGTTGAGCACTGTATATAAACGACTTCATAATCTAACTGCATCTTGTACATCAATTTAAATGATGCCTGACATGTTTTCATTTGTTCTGATCCAACAGTTCTCACCCACTAAATTCCCAAAGTTCAGACGGACAAAACAAAAAAAGCTTGATTTGGCTACTTAAAAGTTCACGCAAGCGTCTTGGGAATGGATCCGAACCCTGACCCCAGCGTTCCAACTGCTGCTCCTGCAGAACAGCAACAACCAGAGCAAGAGACCAGCAGTCAACAACCAGGCACTGATACAGAGAACACCGCCAACACCTCTCAGCCAATCAAGAGCGAGCAACAGGATCCGCCCCCCACCACAACACCAACCCCTGCTGTGGTAGACTCCACCCACATTCAGGATGCCCCGCCCAAAGACCACCTAACAGTCATTGACGAGAACATGGAAACAAGTAAAGCACTATTTGTTTTCTTCAGAAGCATTTCTCATTGTGTTTGTCTATTTTTAAATGTGAATCAATTTAATTACAAATGTATTTGATCACGTGGACCTGAAAATCCAAAGTCATTTAAAAGACCCCATGGCCCCAAATCTAGAGTTTTGTACTTATCAGTCCATGTCTGCTAGATTTGAGGACATCTGTACAGCAAACCTGACAACATTTATTATTAATATTCATTTTTGGGAATGCACCAAATTTGCCCACGTTGAAAACAATCAGTTGGAAAAATCATGATATATTTGCAGGATTTTCTTTTGTTGTTGTTGTTTTGGATAAATAGGAAGTTCAAGAGTATTTTTAAACTGTAACTGTGCTTTTAAACTAATTTAAAGTCCACGCCATCAGACACATAGAAACACAGAAGACCACCAGATCACAATATGTCATTCCTTAGATATTCCACAAGCAGAAAAGCATCAATTCAGCATGTTCAGCTCTGATAAATGCCAACAGACAAAGTCAAAACATCCATTACTGTCTGTCAATTGGCCTCATTTCATCCTTGTTGAATCCCAAACAAATTCGAATCTAATTCAAAGTATATATACAGACATTTTAACCAGTGTTACTCATATGAGGGTTTTTAATGATCAGCCTAGTCCCACTGCGATGAACAGGCAGTGATGCAAAATGAGCTCTCAGCATTTTGTTTCCTCATTCTGCTTCAGTGTTAATCTTCCAACTGGCCTTAAAGGGACAGTTCACCCCAAAAATGAACATTTCCTCACCATTTACTTGCATTCAAGTGGTTCTAAAGCTTTATGAGTTTATTTCTTCTGAAGAACGTTGGGGAAAAGCAGCAGTTTACATCCATGGTAGAAACAAAAAAATACTATTGATGTTAATAGCTGCTTTTTTACCAACATTCTTCAGAAGAACTACTAAATTTGACATTTTGGCCAAACTATCTCTTTAATTCTAGGTCCAAATATGGCCATAAACCAGAAATCAGACTAACAAAACCCACTTTTTCAAGGCACTTTATGATATGGTTTGGTATTGCTTAGCTTGGTTCAGTATTTCTGAGCTCAGTTTGCATTTGCACTACAGTTTAGTACTGCTTAAAGTTGGTGGGATTATCCCAAGTTGCGCACTTCAACAGTCGTGACATCATACCTAATAGCACACCTCTGATTATTAATAGCACTCTGTACATATATTCATCTATTGTAAATGTCTGTTCATAGTTAATACCACCTGTATATAATGATCATAGTACATCCATCTGTAAATATCACCATAGTTTTTTATAATTGCACTTCATAACATATTCCTATATCCTGCTCTTGCTGCTATTGCACTCCTGGTTAGACCTAAAATGCATTTCGTTGTTTTGTACTTAGGCCCGGATTAAGAATTCAGAGCCTCCTGGGCACAATGTCTTGTAGGACCCCCTACCACACCCCTATAGTTGAATTAAAAAATAAGATTAATATAATAATTTTAAATGAAATTTATCTATAATGTATTGCCCGCATTTTTTAAATAAATGATATACAGTACATACATTTCTAGTGTATAAAGATTTAATTTATTTTTAAAGCATTTAAAGCACACTTTGAAAAAAAAAATACTAATAAAACTGTTGAAAATTAATGGATTTTAATATACTTGTTCAAGTTCACTGAAGCAGTACTAAAAATATATATTTAAGGGTATTTGTAATGTATAACATCTAAAAACTTATAATGCATATGATTTGGATATAACACCTCTCCAATCCAGTTCTATTATTAATGATTCCTACTTGTCTTAATCGTTATGAAGAGTAGGCAAAATCTGATATGTAGTTGTGTAGGAAAAAAAGAAGAACGTGTTCATGAGACGCTGAATTCGAACCGGGTTCATGATCGATCGCATCAAAACATATTGCCATGCGCTTTACGAGCTACATCACTCATGCTGCTGTCAGTTGCACTCTTTAGTTATGTTGTCTCTGTTAATGAAACAAGGATAGTCAGGAATCACTCAACTAGCTTATTCCAACGAGGTGCGCTATTTGCACATAGCCAAAATAAACACTCCAAAATCTGCATTTTTTTTTTCAACCTCTCATAGGGGCCCCAAGTGTGCACGGGCCCCTGGGCCTGTGCCCATAATGCCCATTAGTTAATCCGGCCCTATTTGTACTTGTACATGTGTAATGACAATAAAATTAAATCTAATCTAATCATCTTAAAGATGACATAAACAAACGACACACCCAACCCACAACACAGTTACAATAGATGCTGCTGATGGACTGGTGTTTTTAAAAGGGTCGTTCACGCAGAAACAAGAGTTTTTCCTTTACAATGCATGAATTTACTATTGTTTTCCAATGTAGACACAAACTTGATGGAAGTGTTTGACCTTTACGTTCGTGTCTTCCATCATTTGAAGCGTCACGCATGTGAGCTTTGCATTTTTAAGATGCCGTGTCGGCTGGGTTAAGGGTTGGGGTAGGGGTAGACGTTAATAAAATAAAATTTTTTGGGAAATTAAAAAATAATTCTTGTTACCTTCTGGCTGCAACCATATCTCATCTAGCAACAACCATGTGAAGTACAAAGAATGTCAACTTTCACAAACAGCACAACTCATCTCTGTCAGCTCCAAAAGCAGTGGACCAATCAGAAAAGCTCTGAGTCTGAACAACCTTTGCAAGCTTTTGTTTATAGTAGAAAGTTGGCATGACAACTGTTTTATTTACTGTTATATCATGGTGGACGAGATGCTCATTGTGGGTTTGTCAGCAGTTATATGGCGAATTTTCATGTGCTTATCATAACATCTTGTTTTCCTATTTCTAATGAGTCCATTATTATCGTTATTACATCACGTCCATAATATCGTGTTACTATCGTGTCACTTGGACCTTGCTATGTATTGCACTTTTTTAAACCCATTCCTGAGCGCAACGTCAAGTGGTTTTAGTAATTGCATTTGGTGCGAGTGATCCCTTAATGGACACGTGAAGTGTTTTGAAATGTGTATTTTTAATTGATGTTTGACGTAACCTCAGACGAAAAATGAAGAGGGTGGGACACAGTGAAACTCAAAGCGCACAAATGTGAAGCGTCTTGACAGGGGTGGGACATATCAGATACTAGAGAGCATTTGATTGGTCACAATCTGATGAGAAACTGAGTTATGAGGTGACTTGAATAAAACTGTTGATCCATTTATAGGCAGAAGTGACAAACTGCAAGCTATCCACGTTTATAGAGGTTTTATATCTCTTAAAAGTGAATTTTGTCACTGTTTTAGTACGTACTAGATTATATCCTAAAAACTAACAATACTGATATTAACGTCTAACAGTGGCTGCTGCTGCTAACTATTTATCCAGACACTAATAGTGACGACGATTATCTCTCACTAATCAGCAGTGTGTATATATCATGTTTTGTAAACTAACAGCTCATGGTAAACGCAGCTCATTTGGAACCTCACTTAAGCTGGTAGTAAATAAGTATCAAGTGGAAAAGTCACCAAAAGTGAGTCGAACCGAACTGTACAATGCAGTGGAAAAGACCCTGTAAGTGATTTAGAGCCTCAGTCTACTTTCACCATTTATTTCAGCTTTGGCACCCTCCCCCACTCTCTTTTCTTTTTCTCAACAAGTAGATGAGTCAGATGCTCGGTTACCCTCTACCAAAACAAACTCAGATTCTGTGCCTCTACAATCTCAATTTGCATGTCTTGTAGAAGAGCAGGTCCTTGTTTATATTTGACCCAACTTGGGTTACAACAACCAAGAATTTTTTAAACTGACCATATGACCTGCTCTTTTAAAATATACAGGCTATAAGGTAGTAGGGTTGCACAAAATATGGTTTCAGCATCAATATCACAATGCGCGCATCCACAATAGTCACATCGCAAGATATGCAATGTCACATCTGGACTATAGTTGACCAGAAGCTATAGAATTGTGTTTAATTACTGCATTTATATGCATTTATGTGACCAAAAAACAAATAAATAATAATAATACTTTAAAAAAAAACAAAAAAAACAAACAAAAAAAAAACAATAATAATATTATTTATTTATTTATTTTATTCAGAATATTTTGTCTTTTTTGTAGTCCAATTATCTATTTACACTTCATACTCACCCCATTGAAGGACCATTTTGCTTGTTTTAGGGAATAACTCTTAATTTTGACTTATATTTTATTTTTAAGTTGAAAACAAAACAACATTTTTACTTGATCTGAGAATTTTTAGATATTTGCACTGTAAACAAGACAAAGAAAATCATTTATTGCATTATCATTATTCAATTTCTGTACCTGAACAATGTTACGACTCCCCAGAAAACCGTCAAATAGAGCACTTCAAACCATCTTGTGAAACTGTATTAATATTGCAAAATTTAAAATCGCAAAAAATAAAATATAAATATTGAATTTTTCCAATGTTGTGTAGCCCTGTAATGTAGACTCATGGTATTTGTTTGCTCACATGTTTCTCTTTTCAGGTAATGGTGTTTGCTCTGCTCCTATGGACAGTTCTCCGAGTGCTTCTTCCCCTCCTCGCCAGCATCACGCCAAACCCAACCACGCGCACGCCAACGGCCGCGCCAGGCTGAGCAGCCGCTCTGGATCAGTGAGTCATGCTGGGTCACCTCGACCGTCGCTCAGCCGTCAGCCCAGCGCAGCCACCGATGCTGGAGGAGACGGATCCAAACCCAACGACTTTCTCGTTTGGGCGATTCTAGCCTGCCTCTGCCCTGTCTGGCCCATTAACATCGTGGGATTGACCTTCTCAGTAATGGTGAGTGTGCTGGTTAAGGAGCTGTCTGGATACAGTATTTGCTGAATAAGGGGGGCTCGTTATTTCACTTATGCATTCAAGAATCAAAAAAATGCTCCGCTCAAGATAATGCATTTTGGATAATTGCTTCTCATTCGATACAAAAATGATATTCTTAATTTGAAAAAAAATTATGTATGTATTATTAAAATGCATATTTAAAGTATACTTACTAAATAAAAAAATTATATATGAGTATATTTTAAAGTGCTCAAATTCTGTAAAAAATTATTTTCTATAGAATGTTTTACAATATATGGGCGACACGGTGGCACAGTAGGTAGTGCTGTCGCCTCACAGCAAGAAAGTTGCTGGTTCGAGCCTCGGCTGGGTCAGTTGGCATTTCTGTGTGGAGTTTGCATGTTCTCCCCGTGGTTGCGTCGGTTTCCTCCGGGTGCTCCGGTTTCCCCCACAAGTCCAAAGACATGTGGTATTGGGTAAGCTAAATTGTCCATAGTGTATGAGTGAGAATGAGAATGTATGGATGTTTCCCAGAGATGGGTTGCGGCTGGAGGGGCATCCGCTGCGTAAAACAAATGCTGGATAAGTTGGCGGTTCATTCAGCTGTGGCGACCCCGGATTAATAAAGGGACTAAGCCGAAAAGAAAATGAATGAATGAATGTTTTACAATATTATATTTGTGCATATACATTAGATTAGTCAGTACCAAAGCTAAAAATTGATAAAAAAAAAAACTTTACACCCAAATAATATGTTGGGGAAAAATATTGAACACAGTTTTAATAAACATGAAAAATCAAGAAAAATTCATATTAAAAATTCATTCAATCATTTTCTTTTTGCCTTAGTCCTTTTATTAATCAGGGGTTACAACAGCGGAATAAAACACCAACTTATCCAGCACATTTTTTACGCAGCGGATGCCCTTCCAGCTGCAACCCATTACTGGGAAACACCAGACACACTAATACACTATGGACAATTTAGCTCACCCAATTCCCCTATAGCGCATGTCTTTAGACTTGTGGAGGATACCGGAGCACCCGGAGAAAAAAATATTTTTATTGTATGCAAATGATTGATTCTGCTCTTAGATTTATTTCCTCAATTGACTGAACTTCTTTTTTCTCTGTCAGTCTCGTAACAGCCTTCAGCAGGGTAATGTGGATGGCGCACGCCGTCTTGGCAAGAACGCAAAAATCCTGTCCATCGTGTCACTGGTGGGTGGGATTGTCATCATCATTGTTACTATCGTCATCAACTGGGGCGGTAAGTATCCTTCCCATGAATAAACAGCATGTAAATCTGAATGCAAGCCTAGAGCTGACTTCGTTTAGGCATTAACAAAGGCTCGTTTGAAATATGTGCTTCAGCCTACATTTTTGTGAAACAAATGCATTTCAACATATGAATGCAGTTTCTAATTAAAATGAACGCTAGGGGGCAGTATGATGCCAACAATTTTTTTTCCTTTTCACATTAATGATACATTATTGATGAATAAAGGATTATTCTCATGCAACACTAAATAAATACCAAACAGCTTCATGGAGTCATTAGCTATGTTTCCATCCAAAAATGTGAATGAACTTTATGCGCAAAACTGGTTTATCGTATAAAAGACCTGCGAATAAAGCAGCGTTTCCATCCAACGAGTCAAAGCTGGCAAAATGGTCACTTCCTGATTAACTGGCGCCAAACATCAACAGTAGAAACGTAATTTGCTGCAGTAGGAGAAGCTGTGTCAATGTTTTCTTTATTTAATAAATGACTTGCGCCTCAAACATGACACGCAGTGAGCGCGCTGTGGCGTTTGAAGGTTTTAGACGCGGAGCACAGACGCTCTTGATTCTCGAGGTCATTAATAATATAATAACACTATAACTACTGAAACTACTGAAATAACTACTGAAATGGTGAGGCATTTTAGAATGACCAAAACATTATTTCAGATGTTTTACACTATGCTCAGCCTGCTGGTTTGTCCATTTACACACATTTTCATCATCATATCTCTTATAACAAAATCACATGACCTTTATTTAATGCGCACACTGGAATTTATGTGGTAAAAGTGTTTCCTTTGCAGTTTATGCGCATCTTTTCTTATCGAATAAAAAGTTTATCCTACTCAGTTATGCGCATACATTTTCATCATGGCATTTCCATCAACCATTTTTTATGCACATACCAAAATGCGAATAAAAATAGCTGGATGGAAACATAGCTATTGATAAGTGAGCGAATTCGTTTATCTCAATATGAACAACTCTTCTTGTATGGTCAGTTTGCTCGCTAGCTCACCTTGTATGGTGTTGTGCTGTTTAGAGTGAAGCGAAAAAGAGATAAAAGCATGTTGTTTGTTTTTGAAAACACTATTGGTTGGATTTAGGTTAGCGGTCGACAACCCTGCCTTCTCATCCATGTGTACAAGAGGGACAGGCAAAGGAAACGTACAACAAAATGTACCCTGAGTATCGTATTTCATACTCGCAATAATGTAGACAGCACCATCTAGTGGATTTGTCATCTGAAATGTGCTTTTTAGGCTGAGGCACATACTTCTAGTGAGTCTGGGGTAGGTTTAAGTGTGCGTCAGATTGAAGCTTTAGGCCACAGTCAGGATTTGAATTAGATCTGATTAAAGGTGAGATTGATTGTGGGTCTCTTGTTAATGCATGTAAGTTTGTTAGTGTCCTCTTCAGGGTCCAGATTAAAAATAACTTGTTTAAACAAGTAGGGTATTAAATATAAAAAGTACTTTCCTTTGGAAGCCCAAATACAGAAACAGAAGAAGCTCTGTGGAAAAGCAGCATTTGAACAGCATTTTAGCTTTCTCTGCAATAACATTACAGCGCCTCTGGCCACGGCACTTTTCTGAGCAGGGTGAATGCATGTAACCTGAAGGGTTTATGACATCATTAAACAGAATGTATTTTTTTGTAGTCTCCACACTTCATTCGCTGTAGGCTTTGCTAAGCTAACTCCGTAAAAGCCAATGTCTCCCTTTGCATTGAACTTTGAGCATCTTACATTCAAAGTGGTGTTGTTTCTGTTCACACAGCTGCATTACACATCAGCTAAAGTTTAAAATATGATATCATAGTGGCCCGCCCCATTACATAGTCCTACTTTCTTCAAGATTTTGGTAAACCCACTTATGCTTTATTAAAGAATGTCTGTCCACAGCCATCCTGTATTTCATTATGGTTAAGGCATTTATACTTTTTCCAAATCTTGAGAAAATTAAATAGAACTTATTTGGTAGGGGAAATACTTTCTTAAAAAATGTAAACCATTTATTACTTATTTCAATCATCTGGATATTCTGGAGGTAGACTGTTGGATAAGTGGGTACTTCTGTAAAGAGTGACTATAGCAAATGGTTTAAATCAATAGATTATTATTATATAACTTCTGTTTTATTTTATTTTGTCTTGGTGTTACTGTATTCAGGGGAGTTTTTGGAATGGGGATATGGGATTTGAATGATATAATGTAAAAAACAATATTTGTTGTAATACAAATTATTTTCAAATACATAAATGAAAGGCTAAAGAAGTTTGTTGTAACAATCAAAGGCTATTTAAATATACACCCTTTGAAATTCAGAATTCTGAGGAAAACAAGGGCACAAAAACATTATTGGTCTTGAAATATGTTCCCATCATGATTTTTTTCGTGATAGCATAGTGATCATGACATGAAATAATTCTTTTTTTTTAAAGTCTTCTTTTATACTTCTTTTAGATTATAAATCTTATTCTATTACTATCTAGTGTCCATTTTTAAAAGGTTTTATGCATCATTGTAGCATAATATTCTTAACCCCTATAAAAAACAAACAAAAACATTTTAATATTTAATATTCTAACCAATAACGTCATATAATTTGTGAAATTACAGAAATATGTTAGAAGTTTGAGGAGAAAAACGAATTGTGGGGTACTGTAACCCGGGGAGTGACACTGACAACTGAGATGCGGATCCACATGCAGGTTTAACAGAGATGTCAGGTAAGCAATGGTCAATAAGTGCAAACAGATGTATACAGACAGTCCAGAAACGTGGTCGAGAACAGGCAAGAAGTCAGAAGGCTGGCGGCAGGCAGGGATGAACAGATAGCAAGGCAAAGGTACAAACACGGGAAAACAAGACCAAGGGAACGCGTTGTAATGTCACTAGAAGTAAACATCTGTTTGCACTTATTGACCATTGCTCACCTGACATCTCTATTAAACCTGCATGTGGATCCGCATCTCAGTTGTCAGTGTCACTCCCCGTGTTACAGATTTTCAGTCCTTGACGATCCTCAGGTGGTGTGTGTGCAATCAGTGGTGACTTGGAGCAGGAGTGTGTGTGTGTTGCATGTATGGAGATGTAGTCCATGAAATGGCGGATTTGTAGTTCTTATGTAATAGTGCATGTTCTCCAGCGATCTAAGAAGTTAAGATCACTGGTGATTTTGACAGGCAAATTTGAATAGTATCATATTATTATTAATAATTAAGTGTTTATATGTATATATATATGCAAAGTTGTTATCTGAAATGAATTCTCTTCTTCTCGTTCAGTAATACTAAAGACCTGACGGCCATCAGGAGACAGAGTTCCCAAAAAACTTCAACAGACCCCAATGACCATCATTTCTTCCTCCATGCGTGTCATTCTTCTCTACATTTGAATGCTCTTGAATGCTTTTCCAGTTTGTTTTATACTCGGTCTGAGAAGCTGGATGCTGTCTTTAACTTCTATCATCTCAGAACTATCAAAAAAAAACACAACAACATGGATTCTTCAGCTCTTCGAATGCCCTGGATCACGACCAAAGGCATGCATGTTTGTTTTTTCCTCCATCTTTTTTTTTCAATCTTCAACAAAGGAGATGATGTCAGTAAGGAGACCACCAACATGATCTCTGTTCATTCGTCATAGGCCCCACGAGGATGTGAGGGAGGAGAAGCAGCAGAAATGAAAACCAATGATCAGTTTATGAGAAGCATTTTCATGCACAGGATCTCTCGGATGCAAGAATCCATCCAGAAAACGGTGTAATTAGGATGTGATCGATTACATAAAACAGCAGATGGCTTCTGCATTGGCATCAACCCGCAGATTTACTATAAAAGCTCCTCTCGGTTTTCATGTTTCCTCCAAAACCGAGATTTTTTTCTTGGCTTTAACGTTTCTTATTGGACACAGTGATTGTCTCGAAGGTGTGAAAGAACAGCGTCAGATCTTTTTTTTTTCCCGCACAGATATTATGATGCAGGTTAACACATATAGATGAAAAAATAAATGATGAGACTGAAGGAGGGAGAGGTGAAGAGAAGGCGAGGCTGCGGTCTTTTGTTTCACACAGATGGAGGGATGAAGAGAGAGAGGGATACGGGAGGAAAGGAGGGGCTTCTGATGAAAAGATACCCCAGAGATGAGGAGATGGAGGGAATGCAGTAGAGGGATCCGGGCGGCTTCTGATTGGCTAGCTCTGTGTGTGTGTGTGTGTGTGTGTGTTAGTGTGTGTGTGAAGAATCCAATACCGTGATTCTCTCCAACATGCCCTCCCTTCTTCCTTACAGCAGTGCTCTGCCAGATCCTTTAAGGCAAACAAGAAAAGAAGAAAAAATCATTCATTTATTGTGTTTCAGCAGCATTTTTTTACTGTAATGTTTACAATAGAAGAATCAGACTCATGAACGCTATAGGATGTTTTACATGAGCTACAAGCTGTTGTTCGGTGGAGTGATTTGTTTTAGGTTAACAGAATGATACCTGGATTATTCCTGGTCAGGCCACATACACACCAACTGTGCCAAACGTCAGATTTTTGCCAAGACTCCAGCTGAGACGGGCATGTTTGTGACTGAAAGAGGAAATGAGCGCATGAATGCATGTTAAGAAGGCATTTGTGTAGGGATGCACTGATTTGAACAAATCTAGACCCTAATTACTGATAACATTTGCTGACACTGATCAAAAATACTTGTGAAAGATCAATATCCTTTTATCTAAATCAGTGTTTCTCAACCACGTTCCTGGAGGACCAACAGCTCCCCACATTTTCCATGTCTCCTTACCCAAACAGACCTGATTCAGATCAGTCCCAATTCGCATACTTATACTACTCCGCAAAAGTATGTACTACTTTTTCGGAGGAAAAGTATACATTTTGAGTGTGTAACAGAAGAGTATGCAAGCTTACTACTTTCTCGTCAACAGATTGTTGTTACATCTCTTGTCAATCATCCACACATCATCCACATTTCTTTCATATTTAATTACCTATCCTATTGGAGAAGCAGCAGCGGGATAATCTGCAATTTGCAAGTCTTTCGCACAGAGAAATCTCTTCAGGTCTTCTTTGGATAATTATACATTTAGAAATTAATGTCCAAACATATCTTGATTGGAGTTCACATTGTTGTTGCTGATGAAATATAACACGGAAAACATGATTTAAATATGTTCCAGTTGGCTAGATATTACTTAATAGTCATTCAAACAACTTTACCGAAGTCTCACTACTTTATGGTTGGTCTTGTGCCTCCGCCATGTTTGTAGTTTATTTGCACTTTTTAACCGATTTTGTAGTTCTGATCAAATTCATGTCTAACGCACAATGTATTGTGGGCAATGTTAGTGGTTAGAGTATTGAAGGTTCTACACTTCAAATTTTTATCGGAAACAGTAAACCATCCGGGAACCTTTGGCATACTCTTTTCAACATACTCTGGTTTGGGACATACTAATTCTATTTTCGAATACTATTTAGGACGAATAACATGCAGTGCTTGTGGTCCTCCAGGAACATGGTCGAGAAACACTGATCGAAATAAATGATATAATTAAAGGCTAAAAATACATTTAGGATTGAAAATAACTGAGAAATTTGACTATTGAGCATTTCTAAAGGGTTATTTAGTGTTTTTAAAGATTAAGTGAGATGATTTTGACGATGTAAAATAGTCTAAAATTATCTAAAATGTATTAAAGAGCAGACTGGATAAAAATTAAGACTGCTAATATATATATTGAACTAATAGTTTACGGATGACTATTAGACTCCAACATCAGCAAAAAAGTAATTTATACAAAATAAAAGAAATTAGGATTCAAAATTAAACAATCGCTCATAGAGTTGAAAACAAAATTATTAGCCCTTAAGCGAAATTTGAATTAATTTTTGACTAGGGATGAGTCGATAAACGATATTATATCAAATCGCGATAAAATTTATGTCAATAACAATGATAAGCTCTGTACTTTTTACTCTTTTTACTTATATTGATCTAAGAGCCAATCACACAGCAGAACTGTGCAACAATCGGAATCTAAAAGTGTGTTGATATTACAGATGTACCGAATTTTCGGTTACCAAACATTTATGAGCTGCAAATTTGCAATGCCATTTAACGGACCCTCAAATTTTTGTGGCTTCAGTCATTGTTGGGGTACTCTTTTAAATCTGGAAGCATTAACAACTTATATCGAAATATATATCGTTATCGTTCAGTATGGAAAATAATTATCGAGATTGCATTTTTGCTATATCGCCCAGCCCTATTTTTAACTTTTTCTCAAGTGTTGTTTAACAGTCAAATGATACGCAAATATTAGAGTTTTTTAATAACTAATTTTTAATTTGCCGTGATGGCAGTACATAAAATTTCACCCGTTAATTTGCAGGAGTAGTATTCAGCTAGGTTGATTATGTAAATCAGTTAACAAGTCATTGGACAACAGTGGTTTGTTCTGTAGCCAATTGGAGAGCTACATTCATAAGGAGGCTAATAATATTTTCAATATTTATTATTTATTTTGTTTGATTATCAAACTAAAAAGAAATAAGACATTCTCCAGAAGGAAAAATATAATAGGAAATGCAGCAAAAAAATTATACAAAAGGATTGAACAACATGCTCGATCAAATATGCAATATCAGGATTATTAACCATCCAGTAACAAATCTAAAAATAGGACCAATCTATAAATGCAACAAAATCAGCCAATAACCAAATATGACACCTTCTTATCGTGCATCCCTTCATGTATTTGTAATTCTTTCACAGATAACATCACAAATCCCATGACGTCAGGTCTCTCGCACACAGAATGTGATGATGTTTACAGTTTTTCCCGGAGACGAGGGCACTTCCTTACTCTTCTGAAATCAAGTACTCTTATTTTTTTACGAGGCAAAACCTTTGCTGTGTAGCACTTTGTAAATGTGCATCTTCCTCACTATCAAAGTGTTTTGGTAGTAAGAGTCTGACATTTTTATGGCTTGCTGTGGGTTTGGTTTTCTTGATCGGACGGGGTTACAATCTTCATTTTAATACATTTCAGTTAGCCATCAAATACGAATGAGCGTAGCATGCACATTTGATCCATCCCGGTGTGCGGTCAGTGAATGCCAGCTTGACTTTTGTTCTCTTGAATAGTTCTGCTCCGCTATTTATATTTAACCTGCAGCTTACACATTCACGCTTGTATATATACACAACGTATGTATATATGTGTCTGTACATATTTGTGACTGCGTCTGGTGATCAGAATCTCTCTTTCCGTGGGGATGAACAGTGTCCGTAAAATGCAAATCTTGACTGTTAACACTGCAGTGCTTTCACAAATTTGATCACCGTTTAGTATTTTTTATTATCGGTGTGTACTTTGAGATCGGCCCTCTCTGTTTTGTATGCCGTTTGTGCTTTGCTAAACTTTTGACTTTACAAGCATGTTTACACAGCGATTTCAGATGGCCTATGCTGCACAAGTGTGATAAATGTGTGATGAAATGTTTCAGACACCAGCCGAGCTGTCCAATTCTCTGGGTTACAAGTTCTACCTGCTGTTTAGAGTATAATATATATAAAATATATATATGTGTTGATAATAAATGCGTTTTTGTGTTTCTCAAACATGCCCTCCCATATAGAAATCTGATTCATGCATATATATGCACATTTCTTTTATGACATAGAAGTCCATATTTGAAATATTGTAATATTGAAATATTTCCAAATATTGTATACACTATATATGTACTAAGATATAATTAAATGTAATGGAGGTCAGCTAGCGAAATGCTACGTAGGTAAACCTCACTCCTCTGACCTCTTAGCGTCAGACACTAGAGTCCATGGTCTTTAGCCTCTTTGTTAAAGCAACAGACTCCCAAAAAAAGAATAACCAGCTCAGACCAGTGGGTTACAAGCGGGGGCTCGTCCGGGATGGAAGTGAGGTTTAGGGGGGTGAGTGCAACAGAGGCCGGCTAGTGAATTGCTATGCAGGTAAACCACAAAAGGTGCTCTAGTGAAAGATGTTAGTGGCCATAGTTTTTAGCCACCTTGTTAGGGCAACTGACGCCCATGCAAAGAATCTGCGGTTCTATCCCAGCTCAGAATGGGATGGGTGCAGTAGGACCAGTGGGTTACATGTGGGGGCTCGTCCAGAATGGAAGTGAGGTTTAGGGGTGTGAGTGTAACAGAGGCCAGCGAGTGAAGTGCTATGCAGGTAAACCTCAATCCTCTGACCTCAAAAGGTGGTCTAGCAGCAGACACTAGAGGCCTCCTTTTTGGAGCAACTGACGCCCATGCAAAGAATTGCCAGTTCGGTCCCAGCTCAGGCTTGTCTGGGACCTCACTTCTCTCACCTCACTTTGACCTCAAAAGGTGGTCTTTAGCCACCTTATTAGACCAACTGACACCCATGCATAGAATCGTCGGTTCGATCTCAGCACAGAACAAGATGGGTCCAGTAGGACCAGTGAGTTACACGTGTAACAGAGGCCGGCGAGCTAAGTGCTATGCAGGTAAACCTCAGTCCTCTGACCTCTAAAGGTGCTCTAGCGATAGACACTAGAATCCATGGTCTTTAGACTCCTTGTTAGAGCAACCAATGTCCATGCAAAGATTCACTGGTTTGATCCCAGCTCAGAAAGGAATGGGTGCAGTAGGACTAATGGGTTACACATGGGGGTTCATCTGGGATGGGAGTTAGATTTAGGGCGGTGAGTGTAACAGAGGCCAACAAGTGAAGTGCTATGCAGGTAAACCTCACTTTTCTGACCTCTAAAGTTCCTCTAGCAACAGACGCTAGAGGCTCTAGCCTCCTTGTTAGAGCAACTGACTCCCATGCAAAGATTCACCGGTTCGATCCCAGCTCAGAATGGAATGGGTGCAGTAGGACTGGTGGGTTGCACATGGGGGTTTATCTGGGATGGGAGTTAGGTTTAGGAGGGTAAGTGTAACAGAGCCCAACAAGTGAAGTGAAACCTCATTTCTCTGACCTCTAAAGTTGCTCTAGCAACAGCCGCTAGAGGCCATGGTCTTTAGCCTCCTTGTTAGAACAACAGACTCCCATGCAATGAATCGCTGGTTCGATCCCAGCTCAGATTGGGATGGGTGTAGTAGGAGCGGTGAGATAACCAGATACTGCATGTTTAACCAATTATTGCATTTAAAAAATGATGACAATACTAATTATATTCATGTTTGCCATGTGTGACAGTGAAAACACAACATCACCTCAACAACGCACATATATATTATATAAGTGAAATCCAAATTTGAACTTGTATGTCATATGTGCGATTTGCATATATCACCATACATCAGATTTCCATGTGGGTCTTGCCAATTCATCTGCATTTTGGTGAAAGCACCCGTGCTAGTCAAGACTTTTACCTCTGTGACATGAATAGATTCGAGAGACATTATGATTACTCTGATTCTTGCTAATATAATCCTGAGTTCGTGCAGATCTGCCTGTGCATGCCTTAATGAATTGCTTTGGAACAACAATATGTGATGATGTACACTGTATCAGAAGCCAAGCGTTTGATAGATCTTGCAGTATTGATGCTTATTCTGCTCTGTACTGACAGTGAATAAACTGACCCTCATCATGCCACTCCAGTGTGTTTGTTGTTTCCCTGTCGTTAAAAACACATTGTTAATTAATTATTTGCTCTCCGCCGGACAGTCTTTCGCTCTATCGCATACGTCTCCAGGACGTTACAGTTTCCAGGGCAACGGTTGTTAGGCGAGGAGGACAGTGAGGGACCGGGGTGCAGCAAGATGAGGGAGAAAGAGACTTCGCTGCTGTGTTTAAAAATCCATCTCATTTGAATTTTACAGCCGCATGCATTATTAAAAGACTCTGGAGGTGCGCAGATGATGCCAGAAAGTGAGAGAGTCAGGTTAATGGAGCCGCGGAGACCAGACTGGTTTAAAGTTGAGCCTTTGAAATGGAGACAGTGAAAAGGGGATATTTTAGTGTGTGGCAGACGGGAAGAGGAGGGGTAGATCGAATCTATGCTGTCTCAAAAGAAATGCCACACACACACACACACAAGCTCACCATATGATGATAGGGAGGTTTTGTTTAACATGGCGAGCATAATTAGAAAATTGGATCATGTGTTAAACATTGAATTACTGTATAGCGCAATCAGACAGGAAGGGAGAAGCAGAAAAAGCTCTCAGCAGACAAACATTTTCTATCTGCGATTAGAGATTTCTGAGACAAAACTAACTTAGGAGAGCACATTAGAGTAATAAAATTAATTAAATGAAACTGAAATAATCTAATAGTTTGACTAACACTATGAACAACATTATAAGCATTATTTTTTTCATTTTATTTGTTAATAATAATTAATTATTAATTCCTTATATTTATTTAGCGCTTTTCTAGACACTCAAAGTGCTTTACACAATGGGGGGGATCTCCTCATCCACCACCAGTGTGCAGCATCCACCTGGATGATGCGACGCAGCCATATTGTGCCAGACCGCACACCACACACACCAGCTGATTGGTGGAGAGGAGACAGAGTGATGAAGCCAATTATGATATGGGTATGGTTAGGAGGCCAAGAACCCCTACACTTTTTTGAAGAATATCCTGGGATTTTTAATGACTACAGAGAGTCAGGACCTCGGTTTAACGTCTCATCCAAAAGACGGCGCTCACTGAGCAGTATTGACCTTATTCCGCTCTGCCCACTTTTAATATTTCGCTCTTCCACATTTTGTCATACACCTTCCGGTACGCTGACACAGTACATCAGATGACTGTTTCGGAAAGTCATTACGTAGTGTATAATTTTAGAAAAATGGCATATAATGCAAGTTCAGTAAATGTTTTGAGCTGGGAGTATGGTGAAACCTCCCTGCAACGATCAGATGGTCTCATATTTCCCCATCCATCGTTACCGTTAATGTGGGTAGATGAGCCAGAGGTAATTTACGGGGATATTTTTAATTACTTTGTCCTGTCACAAGAAGTAGATGGAGCGTTTATAAAGACTTCTAAAAGTACCGAGGCGTACCAATATTTACATAGTGGGAAAGTTGGTGGTGTTCTAATAGACAGTGAGGGGGATTTCGTCTTATTAAGGGCAAATGTGCACCTCAGCCAGTCGAGCAGTCCATGCCACTCAGCGTGGGTGCTACTTAGTAAGCAGAGATCAGTGGAGACTACAGGATGTTCGTGCATCGTTGGTTTAGGAAGGTCCTGTAGCCACGCAGTCTTCATAGAAGGCAAGTAAATATATAAATAAATAGTAATATCTTGTAAGGTCTGTGTTAACATAAGTAAGCCATAAATGTAAAAAGAATGCTAACGTATTTGTGTAATAATACACAGCTGCTGACTCGGTTACCATCAGCAGACTAAGTATCTGGTCAGATCTCTTCATTTGTGAGGTATTCAGTCGCCTATGGGAGAAATGACTAGGAATAATAAACGGCAGAAAATGGTCAAACTACTCGCTCTACAAACAAGTGTTTGCATGACTACACAGACAAAATAGAATAATATAATAAGAAAACATCAGTTTGCGACATCAAGCAGCAGAACGAGCTGTTTTTAACGTCTAAAAACGAATGGAAGTGAATGAGACCGGAAATCTCAAGAAAAAAAGACTCAAATGTCTGCCCCCTGCTCGCGGAGAATAAGGTCAATAGAGTCCCCTTCACTGTACTGGGGCGTTAGGACCCACACAGACCGCCCCCTGTTGGCCTCACTAACACCACTTCCCACTGCAACCGCGCTTTCCCATGTGGTCTCCCATCCAGGTACTGACCAGGCACAGCCCTGCTTAGCTTCAGTGGGCGACCATGTGAGAGTTGCAGGGAGCTAGCTGTATTTACTTATTGGCAGTTCATTCCACCGTGGCGACCCCTGATAAAGGGACTAAGCTGAGGGAAAATGAATGAATGAATGAATGAATGTAATTTCTATATTTTATTTTATGCAGATGCACTACCCTACAAAATCATCTAAATCTGTATAACATCATTCATTATTTGCAATAGAGCTACAGAAGTCATCTGGTGAAGTTCTATTCAAATTTCACATTACATATCATATTTCATATACATATCACAGAAAAACAAAACATCACATTGTCCATTTTTTCCCAGTATTGTGCAGCTCTGGTATATGCTTCAAAGGCGCTACAGTATTTCCAATAAATTACTATATTTGTTCATGTGGGGGAAGTGGTAGTAATAAGGTAAGGAATCAATAACAGACAAAGAATCATTGAAATATTTGACAATAATGCACACCTGAGCTGGTCACAGAGATGTGCAATGTTTTCTAATTAGAGTCAATTATTCTGCTGGTAACCGTGGTTACCTCAAGGCATTGTTGATATGATGTATTGAAGACATCTGTCAGGGTGTCCTTAAAAGGCTCTTGTGTGTAGGACTAATTACACTCCTGGTCTCCATCCTCCATTCCAAAACATAATTTCAAAGCTAATATGAAGAAATCAATACGCTTTTCACAGCACAAATCAGCTCATTAAAGGGATAGTCCACAC
The DNA here is from genome assembly GCA_903798035.1 of Danio albolineatus. Lineage (NCBI taxonomy): Eukaryota > Metazoa > Chordata > Actinopteri > Cypriniformes > Danionidae > Danio > Danio albolineatus. The sequence continues at coordinate 257,780 of CAIGQQ010029532.1, forward strand.
AAATGTATTCCTCCTCATGTGGTTTTAAACTTTTAAGGATTTCTCTCTTTTTTTTTGTTAAACACAAAAGATATTTTGAAAAATGCTTGTTGCTGGGAACCAATGACTTTGGTATGAAAAAAATACTATGGAAGTCAATGGGTGGCAGCAAGCATCATTTCTCAAAATATCTTATTTTGTGTTCAACAGTAGGAAAAAAACTCTCAAAACAAGTTTGTGACAAGCGTAAACTATCAAATGATTTTTAAAGAAAATTTTGACATTTAGGTAATGAGAATAATGGTTATTTATAGAATAATCCATGTAAAAAATAAACCATATAACATAAACCATTCGGTTAAAATTGGAATGATATTTCTCTTTTACTGCTGTTACTGTATTTTAATTAAACTCAAGCTGCTTCCTGAGCATAATAACGTCTTTAAAACATTTTTAAATCAAACCCACCATATGCAAATAACTCATTTAATCATTTTTATTTTTATTTATTTCGATTTTGTTTTCCGATTTAGTTTTTGTTCAACCAAAAATGATGGTTTAGTCATTTACTCGCCTTTTGTTTGAGTTGTTGAACACAAAAGAAGATATTTGAAAAATGCTTATTGATGAGAACCATCGACTTTAGTAAGAAAACAATACTATGGAAGTCAATAGGTGGCAGCTAGCAACATTTCTCAAAATATCTTCTTTTGTGTTCAACAGTAGGGAAAAAAATCTCAAAACAGGTTTGGAACAAGTGTGAATGGTGAGTAAATGATGACAGAATTTCATTTTTGGGTGAACTATCCCTTTAAAATTATTTCTGAAGGATCGTTTGACATTTAGGTAATGAGAATAATGGTTATTTATAGAATAGTTCCATGTGAAAATAAGTAAAAACATAAACCATTTATTCAAAATTGTAATGATATTTCTCTTTTACTGCTGTTACTGTATTTGAATTAAACTCATGCTGCCTTCGTGAGCATAATAACGTCTTTAAAACATTTTTAAATCAAACCCACCATATGCAAATAACTCATTTAATCATTTTTGTTTTTATTTATTTCGATTTTGTTTTCCGATTTAGTTTTTGTTCAACTAAAAATTATGGTTTAGTCATTTATTCGCCTTTTGTTTGAGTTGTTGAACACAAAAGAAGATATTTGAAAAATGCTTATTGATGGGAACTATAGACTTTAGTAGGAAAACAATACTATGGAAGTCAATGGGTGGCAGCTAGCAACATTTCTCAAAATATCTTCTTTTGTGTTCAACAGTAAAAAAAAAAACTCTCAAAACAGGTTTGGAACAAGTGTGAATGGTGAGTAAATGATGACAGAATTTCATTTTTGGGTAAACTATCCCTTTAAAATTATTTCTGAAGGATCGTTTGACATTTAGGTAATGAGAATAATGGTTATTTTTAGAATAGTCCATGTAAAAAATAAACCATATAACATAAACCATTCGGTTAAAATTGTAATGATATTTCCTTTTACAGCTCTTACTGTATTTTAATTAAACTCAAGCTGCTTCCTGAGCATAATAACGTCTTTAAAAACAATTTAAATCAAACCCACCATATGCAAATAACTCATTTAATCATTTTTATTTTTATTTATTTAGAATTTTTTTTATGATTTAGTTTTTTGTTCAACCAAAAATGATGGTTTAGTCATTTACTCGCCTTTTGTTTAAGTTGTTGAACACAAAAGAAGATATTTTGAAAAAAGCTTATTGCTGGAAACCATCAACTTTAGTAGGAAAAAAATACTATCAATGGGTGGCAGCTAGCAACATTTCTCAAAATTTCTTCTTTTGTGTTCAACAGTAGAAAAAAACCCTTTCGATTGGAACAAGTGTGAATAATGAGTAAATGATGACAGAATTTCATTTTTGGTTGAACTATCCCTTTAAAATTATTTCTGAAGGATCGTTTGACATTTAGGTAATGAGAATAATGGTTATTTATAGAATAGTTCCATGTGAAAATAAGTAAAAACATAAATTTAATAAATTTAATCAAAATTGTAATGAAATTTCTCTTTTACTGCTCTTAGTGTACTTGAATTAAACTCATGCTGCCCTCGTGAACATAATAACGTCTTTAAAATCATTTTAAAATCAAACCCAACAAATGCAAAAAACTTATTGAGTTATTTTATTTATTTATTTTTTTTTTCAGATTTAGTTTTTTGTTTAACCAAAAATGATGGTTTAATTATCATTTACTCTCCTTTGTTTGAGTTTCATCCGTTGAACACAAAAGAAGATATTTTAAAGAATGTTCGACATCCATAATAGGAAAACAAACACTACAGAAATCAATGGTTTTCAACATTCTTCTTAATATCTTCTTATCTGTTCAATAGTAGAAACACAAACCACTTTGGAACTCATTTTTGAGTGAATTGTTCCTATAAATTAACACTTCATTTAAATCGACTTAATTTACATGAACTAATATGTCATAACCTCAAAATATCTTCTTGTAAAAGGACAAAACAGGTTCAGGGAGACCGGTAGCATGTCAAAAAGACCAAAAGAGACTAGAATTAGTGGAGACTACGAGACGTAGTACACACTTAACCTTATGGGATTTAATTATACAATCTAATCAAATAACATGATTAGTAAACCTGATCAAAGCGGGAGAGGCTGTATCTCTGTCTGCTTGGCAAGCTTCAGGCTTCCTGTTTGACTGTGATTGTAATAGCAAGTGAGAAGTCTACAGACACCAAACTCACATTAAACCCTCTAATCAAAGGTCATGAGGTGAACAAAAGCCATTTTTGACATTTATGATGTTGCATGTTAACCATCCTTTCCGGTTATTCTCCTCATGTGAAACAAAATACTACAGTAATTTATAGTAATTACTATAATGGTTTTGAGCCATACTATGGCAAAGTGTATTTGTATCTTACAACTCCACTTTAATAAATACTGTAGGATTGATTAATTTTTGTTATTGTAGTTAGTTTGTATTGTAGTTAGTTGTGCAAAACCTTATACAGTATTGTGTTGTTTATATGTTTTTATCACTATAATACTATGTTGTATCACCTTGCAATTAAACAAGGGCTTAATTTAATGACTTTAGTATGGTGCTATGAGTGGTGGAGAGAGTACTGAAAAGTCATTCATTCATTCATTCATTTTCTTTTCGGCTTAGTCCCTTTATTAATCCGGGGTCGCCACAGCGGAATTAATCGCCAACTTATCCAGCATTTGTTTTACGCAGCGGATGCCCTTCCAGCCACAACCCATCTCTGGGAAATACTGAAAAGTCATACTCAAGTAAAAGTAACATTACTTGCCCAAAAATGTAGTGCAAGTATTACTAAATATTACTCAAAGTATGAGTAAAAAGTAGACCTTTCAAAAGTACTCAAGAGTAGTGAGTATTACGCTGTGAGAAGTTGATGCGTTTACAGAATGTTACGTTTACACATCCCTGCACAAACAACATGTGGTGTATTTTTCCTTTTTTTTGTTCGTTCCTTCCAACCTTCCTTCAAATATTTGCTTGTTCTCTCCTTCCTTCATTCACTCGTTCGTTCATATTTTTGTTCCATCCTACATTAGGTCCTTTGGTCCTACATTAGTCCTTTCATTCGTTTGTTCGTTCCTTCCTTCCTTAGTCTGTTCAGTCCTTCCTTCATTCGTTTGGTCCTTCCTTCTTTCCTCCCTTTATTTGTTCGCTCATTCTTTCTTTCATATTTTTGTTCCTTGCTTCATTAGGTCCTTTGTTCATTCGTTCGTTCATTCGTTCCTTCTTTCCTTCCTTAGTTTGTTCAGTCCTTCCTTGAATCCTTCCTTCATTTATTTGGTTCTTCGATCCTTCCTTCCATTCCTTTTATTTAGCCCTTCCTTCCATTCTTCATTTGTTCCATTTAGCGATTGTTTAAGGCTGTTTGGTGATTTCAGTCATCATACAGTCGACATCCATCATTTTCAGTGACATGCAGTTTATAAAAAGTCTCTGAATCATTGCGTGTAAAGATTTTTAACATCTTCTTGGACATTTTTAATGTTTCCAAAAGGTTTGCTGCATTTATAAAGCGCCCATGTCTTGAGGTTGTTCAGTATGATGCGATTTACTTTCTATGTGTGATTTAATTGGACAGGAATCACAGAACTAATTTTTCTACTTTAGACAATGACCAGAGACAATAAAGAAATAAAGTAGTGACTGCAGGTTAAAGGAAAGTAGTGGAGTAAAAGTACAGATACTGCAATAAAATGTACTCGAGGGAAAGTAAAAGTCCACATTTTTAAAGCTACTCAGTAAATTACAATTCCTGAGAAAAACTACTCAATTACAGTAGTCTGAGTATTTGTATTTAGTTACTTTACACCACTGGGTGCTATAGTATTTCATGAAAGATACTGTAGTATTCTTTAATGTAAGTATGTCACTATATTTATTATCCAACTGAAAATAAGCCACAGATGTGTTCATTTCCTTTTTTCTGTCAATGAACGGGATTTATTAAAAAGTAAAAGAACAGAGGCTTTTCTTTGTCGTTGCATGTCAGAGTATTGCTCTTAAAATGTTTTTACTCGAGGTCTACTGAGCTCAGAGCCTGAGATTAATTAATACCCGAGAAGGAAAGATGTGATTATGTGCAGCAATCAGCTGTCTTATGATTAAAGACTACTCTTTAATTTAATGGAAACCTCAGCTCCTCTGAGATAGTTGAAGGTTGGTCAAAGTAAGCAAGAAAGTTTGAGAATGTATGCTGAATTAAATCTGTTTAATACTATACTATATTAATTATTCTTTTTTACAACTTTTTTAAATTTTAGCATTCAAATTTGAGAGGGATGAATGGGATTGTGCTAGGCAGCATGGTTTTACACAACAGCGCCACCCTGCGGTTTTACTCAAACATTCATTTAGCGAAGTGTGTTGATTTGCACCTATTTAATAGAGAGCAGTGTGTAGCTACTCTTCTCTCTAGCAAAACGTGTCAAGGGTATAAGAACATTTACATAAATACACCCACTTAACTCTCATTGTTTATGGGACTGTTGTTAAATGTTGTTAATGAGGTGACATTTGGACGGGTGTCTTCCGAGTTTCTATAGGATGAACATTAGACCCTCGAGTAAAGAAAAGCCACCGAAACACGTTATTCGTTTAAAACTACTTGAAAGCATCCATGAAAACCTAAGTAATTAACTAACTGACTCAATTAAATAGTGATAAATAATTAGGAAAGAGAAACAGAGTGCAAATTGTTACAGGTCGACTTGGCAAGTTCGTGCTGCTTACATCGACAAATTCAAATATACACAAATTAGCATTAAAGATGCTAGCAGAGATATATATAATTGAAAATACATAAACTCACCTAGAAATGTCAGTCACCCGTGGAAACAATCCAGCAAACCAACTGAAATGTTTTTGTTGTTGTGTAAGGTTGCAGTGTTTAACCTAGGCCTATGGTTTAAACATGAACATGTCTCATGACATGCACGGCCTAAATAAGCTACATGCTAACGTTTTCACACTTGATAATAAATGTGGTTATTTGAAAACTGCAGGTTATTAATTATAACGTTAACAGTGAACATAGATAATAATTGGACAAAGATAAAAAACTGCAATGTATATATTATAATAATTATTTGGATTAATTATTATATATACACGCAATATATTTGCTATAACGCAAATGTGAAATGACTGTCAGAAACCTATGGGGTCAATTGTACATTTATTTGTATTATTTACTATTTATTTGTAGAATTTATTTATAATTTATTGTTTTTAATCAGTTGATGTGAATGATGACAACTTAAACTTTACTATTTCTGAAGTTTTTCTAAATAACAGTTTTTAGCATAACAAAACTATCAAAGCTGTAGGTTCTGTTGGGCTGAGGACAAGGACAATGACAGGGTTTGTACATTTGTAAAGTGTTTTTAATAAAGAAAAACAATCTGAAAACCAAATGAATGACATATTCCTTTACTGAACAACTCGCTGAAATCAACTATCAGTCCATTTTAGACATTTTTGTGATGAAATACTTTTTATTTACTGTATTTATGTTTTTGTTTCAGGGACAGATAATGTACATTTCTAGTGGATGTCCCTATCTAATTTAGGCATGGGACAATAACCGTTTTCAAGGTATATCGCGGTTTGGAAAAGTCAAGGTTTTCACACCAATATGTTCTGCAATACCATTCCTAAGGTTTGTGTAAGATGTTTTTAGTTTAGCTTTGTTTGTTTGTTTGTTTGTTTGTTTGTTTGTTTTTTGGACAACAGTATTTCCAAAAATATCCAAAGGCCGTTTTAAATTGTAAAGAAATCTGTGTTATTGAAAATATTGAAGACAGCAGAAGGCAATGATTCATTTGAATTATTTAGCCTTACATGTTTACTGCTCCAAAATACTTTAAATTTTTCTAAATTTTCATATCCACAAATGCAAATTTACTAACACCAAACCATATTTTCCTGTTTTGTTGTTTTTTTGCAAGAATTTAGTCATTATTTAAATTTTATTTCATCATCTGAAAATAAGACAGCAAACAGAACTATTTCATTTGACTTTAATTTATACGCTGTAATTGATTCTTAAATGTCATACCCTCAAGTTTATTTCATGTTCTTTATTATTATTATTATTATTATTATTATTATTATTATATATTTTAATATATATATATTTTTCTTTCTCTCTCTCTCTCTAAAAAAAAAAGACATTGTGTTCAATGGCGAAAAAAAAGCTCTGTTGTTTAACCCAGACATTTAAAAAGAATATATTTTAGAGCAGTAAACACAATACTGTGAAACCGTGATATTTTTATCAAAGGTTATACCGTCAGAATCTTATATCGGCCCATGCCTAATCTAATAAAAAAAAAAAAAAGCAAACAAAATAAAAATGTCACTGTTAGCTTATATTTCATATAAACTATACAGTATGTCACAAAAGTGAGTACACCCCTCACATTTCTGCAAATATTTATTTATATCTTTTCATAGGACAACACTGCAGAAATGACTCTTTGACACAATGAAAAGGAGTCAGTGTAAAGTTTGTTTAGCAGTGTAAATTTAGTGTCCCTCAAAATAACTAAAAATACAGCCAATAATAGCTGAACCCCTGGCAACAAAAGTGAGTACACCCCTTAGTGAAAATGTACAAATTGAGCACAATTAGACATTTTCCTTCCCCTGTGGCATGTGACTCATTAGTTTTACACTGTCTCAGGTGTTTCCAGATAGAAGGCGAGTTAAATTTGGTATAAAATCTCTTCCACTCTCTCAACCTGGCCACTGAAAGTTCAACATGGCATCTCATGACAAACAACTCTCAGAAGACCTGAAAAAACAAATTGTTACTTTGCATAAAGCCTAGGCTATAAGAAGATAGCCAACACTCTGAAACTGTGCTGCAGCCGAGGCCATTCAATGCTTTAAGAGGACAGGTTCTTCTCAGAACACGCCTCGCCATGGTCCGCCAAGGAAGCTGAGTGCACGTTCTGAGCGTCACATCCAAAGATTGTCTTTGAAAAAAGACGGATAAGTGCTTCCAGCATTGCTTCAGGTATTGAAGGGATGGGGGGTCAGCCTGTCAGTGCTCAGACCGTACGCCGCACACTGCACCAAATTGGTCTGCATGGTTGTCCTCAAAGGCAGCCTCTTCTAAAGATGCACAAGAAAGCTCGCAGACAATTTGCCGCAGACATGCAAACTAAGGACCAGGATTACTGATACCATGTCCTGTGGTCCGATGAGACCAAGATAAACCTATTTGGTTCAAGTAGTGTCAAGCGTGTGTGGTGGCAACCAGGTGAGAAGTACAAAAACAAAAGTGTGTCTTGTCTATCATTAAACATGGTGGTGGGAGTGTCATCATGTGGGACTGCATGAGTGCTGCTGGCATTGGGAAGCTACAATTCAATGAGGAAAACATGAATTCTGACAAGTACTTTGACATACTAAAGCAGAGCATGATCCCCTTGTAAGAATTGGCTATGTCTCTCCATGATAATAAACCCTGAGGATGGTTATGGAATTCCACGAGAAAAGATTATGAGAATGGTCAGGCATTAAGGCAATGAACTGTCTAATCTAAGAAGATCAGAAAACCAGCTGTTCAACTGTTTTATTCAAATCATCCTGAGTTTAACTTCCAGACTGTATGTCCTTGCTCCATCAGAGTAAACCATTCACATTTCACAAAAAGGCTCAAGGTTTTAACTTGGTGCATCTTGTAGTTTTATATTCATGTTTGGTATCATTTTAAATGTCTCTGTGTGATTGGTAAAGTGGTTTTAAGGTCATTGTAATATTTTACTGGTATTTGTTGAATTTGGTTTTAACTCTGATGAAATCTCTGCCAGATGCTCCCCCTCCAGAGGTGATTAACACATCAATGCATTAGGCGTGGGTCACTGTGACACCCTGTCGGGTACTTAAGGTTAAGATCTTTGCAGATCGGCGGTTTTTTCTGCAGCCAGAAGACCCCGTTGCAACTTACAAGTTTCTGGGTTCTGTCCCGGAGCTTGTAAGTTGCAATGTCTTTTTACATGGTCAGGTATTAATCTTTAACTCTGTTATACAATCTGAATTGGCTTATCGTGTATAATTATGTGAATTGAAATGAAAATCTTTGCCTGTAAAATAAATACAATTCTTGTTTAAACTTTCATATTTCCTGACAATCACTGACTTAAAATGATATAATCTAGTGGCTAAATCAAACTCTCTTTAAGTATGAGCATCCAAATTAAACTAAATTGGAGTCAGATTAAATTCGGAGTTGGAAACTAATTAAAATACGTTTTCGTAAGTAAATATTTCTTTTTACATGTGCTAAAAGACTTACATGCATTTAACTTCAACCATGCTGTTAGCTTCGTCGTTGGGCTAACAAAAGGATCCTTACAATTCCGGAAACTGGGCCATAAAGCAGTGTTTCAGGATGATAATGACCCCAAATACACCTCACTGGCTTGCTAAAGGGACTCAGGGTAAAGGTGATGGACTGGCCAACCATGTCTCCAGACCTAAACCCCTTAAAACACCTCTGGGGCATCCTGAAAAGGAAGGTGGAGGAGCACAAGGTGTCAAATGTCCACCACCTTGGTGATGTTGTGATGGAGGAGTGGAAGAGGATTCCAGTGGCAACCTGTGAAGCTCTGGTCAACTCCATGTCCAACAGAATTAAAGCCGTGCTGGAAAATGATGGTGGCCACACAAAATATTAACTTTTCAATTTTTTTTCTAAGGGGTGTACTCACTTTTGTTGCCAGGGGTTCAGCTATTATTGGCCGTATTTTCAGTTTTTTTGAAGGGACACTAAATTTACACTGCTAAACTAACTTTACACTGACTCCTTTTCATTGTGTCAAAGAGTCACTTCTGCAGTGTTGTCCTATGAAAAGATATAAATAAATATTTGCAGAAATGTGAGGGGTGTACTCACTTTTGTGACATACTGTATATATATATATACACACACACATATATATACACACACATATATATATATATACACACACAATTATATTAATTAAAAAGTCTTCAGTAACTGATTACCTGTAATCTATTTAATGTTATAAGATTATAAAAGTACTTTATACACAGCACCTGAAATACAGTAGGTGTATTTCTCCTGCATACAGTAGGTGACAATTCCTTCATGCTGTCCTGACACAACCTGATTATTCATTCATTTATTCATTTTGTTTTCGGCTTAGTCCCTTTATTAATCTGGGGTCACCACATCGGAATTAACCGCCAATTTATCCAGCATACGTTTTACACAGCGGATGTCCTTCCAGTTGCAACCCATCGGAAACATCTATACACACTTAACTTAAAAAGGTTTGTACATAAAAGAATTAAGTTGCCTCCTTAAAAAATCTCAAGAATTGTGATGTTTAAACAAGTTGTTTGAACAAGCAGTAAAAATATTTGAGTGTATGTAACAGCACTGCGTAATATCATTTCCTCCTGGCGCAGCTTTTTGGTACAACACCAAAATTGCATGATTATTACGCCAGAATGACAGTATAGTTCCTCGCCAAATCAGCCTAGAAAATAGCAACATTTTATTTTCTGTCGTTCTTATTACACATTGTAAATACAACAGTTAAAGCTTTCAAGAAATTGTTGAAACTCACATTTTTAAACGAGATGCTAATGGTCTAATCTGATTCAATGATCTATGCTAAGCTATGCTAAGAGTGCCCCCGTCGCACCTTAAGATCGACTGAATGAGTTAAAAATGGTAAAACTAAATTGTTTAACTCTAGGGGAGTTGTAAAAAAAGAGCCAGTTTCCTACAAAGACTTGTTCCTAAAAGTAGCCCCAGTCCAGTAGATGGCAGTAATGCTCATCTAAAGTCCACGAATAGCCATTCAAGCAAGGAGAGAACAAGCGAGTGTAGTGAGTTGCTTTTAATCGCGTGCTTTTATAGGGTTTGTTTTCGTTTTAAACTTCGGCAAGATGTCAAGACTGGATAGATTACATTCTGCCCTGATGAAGCGGATGTCTGTTGTCATTCGTGAGATTTGGGTGGAGGTGGAAGCGACGGTGAAGGACTACCAGAAAGAAACAGCACAAACACGGACAGAAAACGCCAAGCTCCGACAACTGCTGAAGGATGCGCTCACCAGGAACCAGGCCCAATTAAACGGTAAATTCATTATAACACGCTCTGAGATTGTGTGGACTCTGTTTGTGTTTGTTGAAGGTTGAATTGACGCTCTTATTTAAATAATTTATTTTGTATATCTGGCCGACATGTCAATTTCATTGGATTTTTAAGTATCTGTCTCGCTTCACTAGTCTTGTCCTATTCTGTGGGTCATACAGATAAATATTATAATTTTAGCACAGTTTGTTGTATAGATATTCAGTTGTTTGGTCGAGAGACTTCACTTCTGTATGAGAAAGATTGAAGAGAGAAAATAGAGCAGAATAGGCCGTAAGAGAAATCACTAATGCAACATCGCCTTGTTATTTGCAAAATGCGAGGGAAAACATAAACAAAGAGTATAATACTTCATAAGTTACATAATGACATTTTGTTAACTTAAAAAAATGTAAAGAGGGTTGCTGGAATTCATTTATTATAACATGCTTATGTAGTAATGTGCTTTAATTATATTTAGTGCTTTATTTATAGATAATCTTGAACATGCACTACTGTCAAGAACTTTTGGTTTATTAAAGAAGTTTGGGCACATTACATTGACAAAGTAATGCATATTTTAAATAAGCATGTAACCTTTAATAAAAGAATCATTGAAAAATGTATCCTGGTTTCCTCAAAAATGTTAAGCAGTCAGAAAATACTAGTATTATTTATTAGACATGACAATAAAATATTGTAGCTAAAATCACCATATTGCAGTGATTTCTGAAGGATCATGTGAGACTGAAGACTAGGCATGGACCAGTAAAAGAATCCGATGGGATGATAACCTTGGATTAACAATATTACTGTCCCACTGTATTTTGAACAAATAAATGTAGCCTTGGTGAGTTTAAAAAAGGAAAAAAATACCTACCACAGAGTCAGACTCTTAAACGGTTATAAAGTGTAGACCAGGGGTGTCAAACTCAGTTCCAGGATGGCCGCTGCCCTGTTGGTTTCAAACAAGCCCAAAGGACTCCATTAGTTTGATCAGGTGTGTTTAATTAGGGTTAAAGCTAAACTGTGCAGAGCTGCGGCTCTCTAAGAACTGAGTTTGACACTTATGGTGGTTTAGACCAGAGGTTCCCAAACTTTTCAGCCTGCGGCCCCCTTCTAAATAACAACCCCCTCATTCATCGGTGGTGGTTATAAATATACAAACGTTGTGCACAAGTAAATAGGCCTTTATAAACACTAGCGTATTGACAACACAAAATGCAAGTCTAACAACCGTATCATTTGTATAGTCATTTACTAATTTGTTTAATTTAATGAAACAAAACAAACACTTAAAGAGACTGGTGGACACAATGTTTTCAGCTCTGTCTATTCTTGGTTTAAGATGCTGTTGTTTTTTTATGTGACTATTTACTGCTATTTTTATCTTCGGTGGTTCATGACTAAAATATGGTCATTCTAATAGTTAAAATGTATTTAACTTCTGTAAATCAAGCAACTCCCTGTCAATGTCCCGCCATCCCCACTTTGGGAACCACTGGTGTTGACGTTTAGATCACAGGGACTTCCACAAGCTCTCACCTAAAACAGGATTTTTAAACTATAATTACCAATTGCGTTTTATGTCTACTAAACAAGTAACTGATTTCTGTAAACTTAAAGTTTAATGAAATGAATGAATAAAAGGTTATAAATAATGAAGAAGTGTTATATATATATATATGATGACGCTGAGTGCTTGCAATTTTGTTGCTTGAATGGTTGCTGTGAGTAATGCTTATGAAATGTAATTCCTCAATAGCGCACCTAACTCTGACGCCAAGCCAAATCTGTTAAACAGGTTTTACAATAAATATTCAGCCATTACAAATATTATCACTGCACATTCACATAAGTATGATGCTTGGATGAATAATGACCCTAGCATTGTTTAACTTATTCTTGATTCTGATTGGTTAAACTGGGTTCTAAGCTGTTTTAAAATAATCTATAAACATACACTTTGGACTGATGCCTGGCAAACATCCTGCTATCAATACTGAGTTAAATTCTGCATAACGATGCCCCTTATTGTTTATTTATTTATTTATTTATTTCAAGACGAATAAGAGACATAATAATTCGTCCAAGAGACGAATAAGGTCCATATAAAATGAACACGTGAAACTGAAATAAAAGTCTCAGCAACTTCCAGTTCACTTTAAAGTCTGACAATAATGTTTTATCTTCATCATCTTCGCTGTTTTGACTTGACTTTAAACCTCGTTGGTGGATATTGCTTTGATAACCATCAATACTGCTACTGAAAATTATAACCACTCAATGTTATCATTTTTCTTTATTTCACAATACAGGACAAGTCCCACCTAATGTTGTCCAACCCACAGAACTACCTAAACGCGCATTCAGGGCTCCAGCTGAATCAGCAAACCAAGTACATCAGCAAAAGGAGGCCGAGCTGCAGAGTCAAGATTCAGCAAGTGATCTGAAACCACGCATACTAGACGTCACTTCAATCTGTAAGACCGAGGCGGAAGACAGAGAGGTAAAAGATGTAGCATCAGGAGGAGAACAGCGGCTTTTACCTCAGACAGACAACTCGAGTGCGGATGAGAACACTGGGGTGGTGCTGAGAATTAAGACTGAGCCCAAAGACACCATCATCACGATAACCTCCTCAGTTACCACAGCCCCTGCTCACGCCGGTACACATCAAGACCCCGAACCGGCCCAGCAGCTGAGACCGGCCAATGAGACGCTGAGAAGACCACAGAGAAAAGAGTGCCTTCGAACACGGTACGGCAGACCTCGGAGAGCAACCGCAAAAGATCACGATCATGACAATGAGGGCCCGTACAAGTGTAACAAATGTGGCAGGCATCTAAAGGACTTGGCCAAGCTGCAGCTGCATAAGAAACTGCACGAGAGGTCCTTCATCTGTCACTGGTGCGGCAGGAACTTCTCCAAGTTTGATTACCTTCGGATGCACATGCGCACGCACACCGGAGAACGGCCGTACCGCTGCAACTGGTGCTCAAAAACCTTTAGCCAGAGCGGGAACATGAGGAGACACGAGCGCACGTGCCAGAGATCCAATGAGGAGCCCTCAGCACACATGCTAGATGATGAGCAGCAGCTATCTGCAGAGTGACACACACACACACACACACACACTGAAAAAAGCTGTTAGGGTGATTGAGAGCTGAGATTCCACGTACATTAGATAAAGTGGGATATTTATTGTTTTATCGAGAATTTTAGAAGCTTCCAGGTTATAGATCAGTGTTTCTCAGCCACGTTCCTGGAGGACCACCAACACTGCATGCTTTGGATGTCTCCTTTGTATGTCGCACCCATTACAGGTCTTTCATTCTCTGCTATAGAGTTGATGATCTCAATCAGGTGTGTTTGTTTAAGGAGACATGGAAAATGTGCAGAGCTGGTGGTCCTTCGGGAACGTGGTTGAGAAACACTGTTATAGATGAAACTGATGGCCGAAATGCTGTTTCTGTGCCCTTTTCAGTCAGTGGGTGTCAGAAGTAAGAATGGATGTTTCCATTTTTTTAATTCTTTTTGAGGAAGACCACATGTGAGCCTTTACTTCCAATGTTTTACTATTGTAAATACTCAGCAGAGAGCAGTATCTAGCCAATGAAATATTTTTAGGCAGCAAATGGCTATTAAAAACATGTATATTCACTCATAGAAATCATGACTTTAATATTTGTATTAATTTCCATTATTTTTCCAGGGGTAGACATCCCGTTTTTTAAAAACTGCTGGCGTTCTGTGACTTCAGTAATCACAGGACATGTTGAATATGAATCAGTGTGCTGCAAAATTGACTTGAACTGCAATATGATGTACTTTGAGAAGCCCAAGACTGTCAGATTTGTGTAAATGAGGACTTTTGTCATATGTAACAACAACAAACAGTTGAATAAACTAGATGAAACTGAATTTGACCTCCTTAAAGATATTAACGTTGTCTTGTATGTTTTTTGTAATTTGACCCATATTGTTTAGCCAAACACTTGATTTCAAGCTCTGAATCACTAGTTGATATCATACTAAGATAAATTAATATTTCAAAACATGTTAAAGATGACCTCCACAGTATTTGTTTGTCCTATTTGGAAGTCAATAGTTACAGGTTTGCAGCTTTCTTCAACATATCTTCTTTAGTGCTCAACAGAAGAAAGAACTAAAGGTTTAGAACCATATACCTTTAACAGGAAATTGTCAGTTTTTGTCAAACTATCCATTAAACTATCCTGTGTAGAGCGATTCAGAGTTCTACATATCGCATTATTTTGCATAACAAACATATGCAAATTGACTGCTAATGTAAATTTAATTTTAATAGTTAACTAACGATGCCTTTGCAAATATGGAAATCCTGTAAATAATGTAGGCAGGAAAGGTTCTGTTTTTATGGCAGTAGTTTTTATGAATTTTTTAATGCTGTAAATCAATAATTTCAGTTACTAAAGTGACTTTAGATGAGATCATGGTTACCTTGTATGTTTTAATATTATTCTCAAGAACTGTGATCAGTAGCTGCAATTTGACCTACTTCACAGCAAGTTTAATTAAAAATGTAGAACTTTTAAATAAATATTAATAAACCACTGAATACTTTTCAGAACCCAACAATAAAAAAAACATGGCTAAATGCTAACTTTTTCATGATGCTGTTATTCAAATTTCTGTCTGCATTCCTTTATAAGGTGTGTAACAAACTGGAAAAAAATATTAATTGGATTTACCAAATATAAGATAAGTGGTTGCAAACAATTTATGTGGTCTGAATTTAAACAAACAAATGAAGTTGAACATTACTACATTTATTTTGTTTAAATTCAGCTCATATAAACAGTTTGCACTTACCTTAAAAATTTTAGTAAAACCAATGAATCATTTTTTTCAGTGTATTGTACTCATATAAATTATGAAAATCATTACATTAAACAATGTATTTTGTGACATAATATGAAACTTTAGACTTGTTTTTATCTTATCCATATATATATAGTCCCAAATATATCCGATATAAACAGTAATATTCAGTGTTGGGAAAGTTACCTTTGAAAATAACACATTACAATATTGAGGTAATCTCCATAAAAGTAACTAGTTGAGTTACTTTTTAAGGTAAGTAAGGCATTACATTATTTAGGGTTACTTTTACATTACTTTTTCTTAACTTTGCTTAGGCTTGATTTTTTTCATAAGTTGCATTTTCTTTTCTTGTTATTAAACAGAGGAGCTCTGCAATTAACAATGCACTGTATGACCAGCACCTTCATTTACTTTTTTCTTTTTCTTTGATGCATTCAAAATAATGAGAATACTTCATGGCAGAAATGTATCTTTGTTTCTGTTTGAATCTCTCACTGAGTGTGTGAATCAACATGACTAATTCATTTTAATTCAGCATTTTTTTTAAAGAAAAGTAAATTAATTAAACAAAAAATTCACTTAAATTACATTTTTTAAAAAGTAAATAAAGTATTGGTGACACGGTGGCGCAGTAGGTAAGGTGGCTCATAGCAAGAAGGTTGTTGGTTCAAGCCTCGGCTGGGTCAGTTGGCATTTCTGTGTGGAGTTTGCATGTTCTCCCCGTGTTGGCGTGGGTTTCCTCCGGATGCTCCGGTTTCCCCCACAAGTCCAAAGATATGCAGACTTGGGTAAGCTAAATTGTCCATAGTGTATGTGTGAATGAGAATGTATGGATGTTTCCCAGAGATGGGTTGGAAGGGCATCTGCTGCATAAAACAAATGCTGGATAAGTTGGCGGTTCATTCCGCTGTGGCAACAAATATTTTTTTACAACCCTAACTGCTGAAATAATAAAAGAAAATTAAGAATAATGTCAAATTTACTCTCAGTCCCATTGACGCTGCATTAAAAACACCTCACTTAAGCGGTAATTCGTTTTTGTTATCATGTTAACGATGATATAATACATTCATAAATGCATATAAACGTTTTTTTAACCTAAAGATTAAAAACTGTATAGTATTTAAGATTATGATGGCCGTTAACGCGTCATAACAATCTTGTGGCTTTTTAGGTGCAGCATTTCTTCTCCAGTCTGATAGGTGGCGGTGAATCGTTCCCCGACTGTTATTTTTTCCGCGAGTTGAAGGCGAACTGTTCCTGCGACGCGTATTGCTAGCTCTTGCAGTAACTGGAGTTTGTCTTATGCTGCGTTCATAAAACTCAGAAAAAATGACCAAACTCCAGCTCCTGCACCGCGCGCTGAACGAGCGGCTGATGGCGGCGGTGGAGCAGATCATGGAGATGGTCGGCGGCACCGTGCTGGAGTACGAGGAGGAGACCATCAGGGTGCGCAAAGAGAACGAGGTGCTCAGGCGGAGGCTTCGCTGGATGGAGGGAGCAAATTCAGCCGAATGGCCAGGTATGACGACAGTCTGAGATTAATGTATCTTTTAATCCGAATTAGCATTAGCCAGGCTTTATAGTAACGCTGGGAGAGTCTTTTAAAATAACACGTTTGGTTACTTTAACGTATAGTTGTGTGCTCTGCAGGGCCTTGGACGTTGTTTTGGTTCGATTATTTGCAATTCTGCACCATTCAGCGTCTGGTCTTTCACCGCAGTCATTGTAAAAAAGAAGTGTAACTATTTAAACGGCAGTGACATGATAAAGATTTGCTATCAGAAAAACTGTCACATAGGCCGAAGTGAAGCTTGCCAGCCTGGTGTTTCCGCTTTAAAGTCATCCAGGGGGGCACAAATTAGATACGTCCCGTCTAGAGCAGTGGTTCTCAAACTTTATTTACCAAGTACCACCTCAGAAAATTGGCTCTCCAAGTACCACCATAATGACCGGTAATAAAATACAGTAGCACTGTTGGCCTGATTAAGCAGCTACAGAAACGTGGCAGATTAATTCTTATTATTATAAATACTTATTGTCAACCACTTTTAACATTCTAAATAGTTCGAACACTGTATTGTGCTTAAAGGTAAAAAAATAAATAAAACGTCAACATTTAAATTAAAATGTGCTTTTAAACTTAATTAAAAATGGCACTGTTCTTAAAAAGTCAAAAGAAAACTAAATAGTATTATCACTATAAAGTATTATAAAGTAGCCTATTCGTCAAGTTCCTTGGACCTCATAAATATAGGCAATATGTCATCATAATCATATAAAAACTCTTTTTGACATATTTGTAGCATGTGTATATATACAGATGTCTCTAGTTCAAAACGTCTCTTTTACCGCCGTTCTTAACGCCGCCTCAGCGGTATTTACGTAACTTATATTAACTTATTTGTCTTTAAAATCAAAACATTAACTTGTATTTTAAATATATGAACTGGATTTACATATTTAAATTAGAAATTAGATCTGCTTACTGCGTGTTAGAGTAGGCTTTGTGTGTCAGAAAAGCAAGTGATTAAACTATCCCTGTCAACATTGGGATATATAAATGCGAGATACGCCCCAACAACTGTTACAAATATGGGGAAGAAATTTGCTTCAAATGATAGAATGCAGCTGGACAAATGATAGAATGATAGAATGCAGCTGTTTAGACTATTAAAATCAAACGCGTCAAAGGGTTAAAAGTGTGTTTCTTTTTTTTTTTTTAAACTTTAATTATTTAGAAATTCCTCCGCGTACCACTAGCAAGAAGCCTGCGTACCACTAGTGGTACACGTACCACAGTTTGAGAACCACTGGTCTAGAGTACACAGAAAGAAACATTCACAGTTTGGGTAAAGTCGGTTTTATAATCACACATTCAAACTTTCTTCTTAATAATATACTTTAATTATATTTTCTTTGCAAATTCTAAATAGGGAATTCATATTATCAGGCAAAGACTGTTGAAGAACAACTTTGTTCACTCTCAATTAAATGCTAATTTAATTAAGCGCTAATGTTGTTTTTAAGTCATACTTGCATGTGATTTCAGACCGAATATTCAAAATGGCGTGGTAAACAGCATGAGGACCGTGTGAATGGTCAAAATTAAAGGAATGTGGGAATATAAAACCAACTTTCTCTCCATGCATTTACAGCCACATGAAACGCTACACGAGATAAAATGCATAGTTCAACCTAAAATGACTTTTCGTCTTGATTAGCTCACTCTGCACTAGTTTCAAACCTGTTTATATTTTCTTTCTCCTGTTGAAGATGTTTTGAAGAATGTTGGAGACTGGTAGCCAATAACGTTTTACTTATAAGCATGGCGATTGCTCCCCGGTTTCCAACACTTAAAAATGTCTTCTTTTGTGTTCAACTTAAGAAACACCATTGTTTCCTCGTTCTCATGTAAATCCTGTAAGTGTAACAACAAAACCAGAACAAAATGCACAGTTTTGTGCATCCAGGATCATTATTATGCCAGGCATTGACTACGTTTGATTTGCCACAACTTTCCTAGTGATATAACAACAATGCTCATTGCCCCCTATTGTTTTTAAGATTATCTAAGCTTGTGTTAAACTAATGTATGTGTGACTCTTATTTTGAAAATCAGAGAGGCAGAAAGACTGTTCTTTTCATTGTTTTTAATTTGTTGCTAAGCAACATGAACCGACTTTCAGTTCTTTATCTGACACGTAAACATGGCTGAAGCAAAATGCCTGAAATATGGATTATACATTCAGCTTGTAAACAAGGTCAGTTTAACTGTATCTTTTGTTAGTTTAATGTGTATATTGTGGAATTAATCTAGTGTATATTTGTACTGAGGGAACAAATACATTTATGCATCATGTCATATCACTCAGCTCTTACTGTGATTTCTTTTGAGTGAAAGGACACAAATAAACATTATAATAACTCATCTTTTTTATTAAGAGGTTGATATTAATTCCTGCATGCGTTTTCAAATTAGTTAAAGCTTCAAAATACAACGTTAAATACATCTCTGCCTGTCATTCACTTTTAGCTAAAATAAACATCTCTACCATCGCAGTTGATAAGAAATCTTTTCGATTTGATAAATGAAGTATGATTATTTTAGATTTACTGTAAACATTGATTATTGTACAGTAAGTCACTCTTTGTGTGTGTGAGTGAGTGAGACAGAGAGGGCAGGCACTTAACCGAGGAGTGTCAAAAGAGCTAAATATTATTCATGACCAGTCCAATTATGGTCAAACCAGTGCTTCTGATACTTGGGTAATTCCTCTGTTTTTAGTGAGCATGTAAAACTGTGCAATATGGACAAAATAATCATATTGCGATTATTATTATTATTATTATTATTATTGTTTTTTTTTTTAATTAATGAATATTGCTATTTTGTTTGTGATTTTTGGCAACTGTTTTTCCTTTTTCAAACAAGCTGCACACACACATTCTAAATGTATTCAGTGCACAAGAAGTGCATAACATTTCACAATGAAAAAACTTAGTATTAAGTGTCCGGCAATTGCCCGGTGTGCTGCGTCAGCTCTGATTGGTTAACATATTAAAATCATGCGCACAAGAAAGTGAACAAAAATCTAAATAAATGAATAGATCATATTGCAGCCTCACGCGATTTTAAAAATTGCATTTGCTTAAATCGCAAATTCTTTTTTTTTTTTTGCGATTGCAATTAATTGCATAGCCCTACCACATACCTATTTAGTAATCGGAGAACAATTTACCATATTGCATCAATGAACTTTATGGCACCATTAAAACAAGACAAATTCAACTGTTTTCTTAGCATGAAAACACAAATTCTAAAAAAAACTTAATCTCATTCAATTACATTCTCAGGCCCATCTGAACCTGTTATGATTTCCATCCCGGATGACTCCAACCCATCCCAACAAGACGAGAACACCGTCAGCTGTGAATTAAGAGAGAATTCAGGCCCTGTTGTGATCAAAACCGAATCGACGGATCGCCCTCTGCTTGTTAGACCTGAAAGCGCTGATCAGGCATCTGAGAATGCTGGGACAAGCGCTGGTATTGCCTTTGGTCTGGCAGAAAGCATGACGTGGGACTCTGCTCAAAATTACATGGCCCCTCTGGACTTTGATCCAACTTCGGGCACCTCCAGGTTCAGGGACTGGAGGGAGAGGAACAGAAGGCAGAGGATGTCCTTTGCTTGTCTAGACTGCGGTAAAGTCTTCGGAAGGGAACAAGGGCTGATATTTCACATGCGGATCCATTCCAAAGAGAGGCCGTATATGTACCGTCAGCGCAAGGCCTGCTTCTACGGTGACAAAAGAAAAAAGAGGAAACTGCATGGGATCCCTCAGGTAAATTTTAGCTATTTTTTTTTATAATTACAAGATGCTTGAATTTTAAATATGAATTAACCAAGACCAAGCTTAAGGCTAGACCTAGACAAAATTGCATGTAGGTGCTGTCTTAACTAAAAATTTATAAACCGCTGTACTGTACTTCCATCCATTTCCTTACAAATCACGCTCAAACTTAAAATGAGGAAACGTTTTAGTGAATTACAAGTGTGTTTATAGTTGGGCAGTTTCTGGATAAAATAAGCCCTGGTTGTTAATGCACAGTAAAGATGACATGCATCAGAATGCAACTATTCATAATTCTGAAGTTCAATTATTGTGTTTAAGACATACGCTTGCAATCTGTGATTGAAAACACTATCTTTTTAAACATAGATCCTTTTTTTTTCCACTGGTAAAATCAGACATTGATCATTATCAGATTCTCTCTTGCTTTAAATTTATCATTATGCAGGCTAGAGTAGTTATACTAACACCGTTAAAGGGCCACAAAACCCCCCTGTCTCATCAGGGTCTTTTCACACCTTTAGTTTGGAAAAGCTCAGGAAAGTGGGTGTGTCCAGCTCTGTTTAGGTGGGAGTGTCATGGGAGAGAAAGAGGGAAGGTTTTGCATAAAAATGGGGAGTTTCCATTTGTGCACGCGCTGACTTTCAAACAGGTAAAACAAACGCACAGATGCAGTGGAGAAAGACAGTGATTGTTTATATCGACATCAGTCATCCAATTATTTGCCAAATTATTAATTTTTATCGACTTTAACTGCAGTTTGGCACTCTCAAAATAAATCCTTCGCATTTCTCGGTAACGAGATACACTCGGTAGGTAGCGTCAGAAAGCCCTGTGTGTATAGACTATTCTGTCACAAAATGCTGTGAAAATTATACACGACAGTAATCGTTTGATTAAGATGTTTACACTTTACACGGATCTTTCAGTCTATAATACTCAGGGTTCCCGCGGGTCCTTAAAAAGTCTTAAAAAGTCTTAAATTAAAATCCGGGAAATTAAGGTCTTAAATAGTCTTAAATTTGCCGTAAAGTTGCTGTAGGTATTAAATTTTTAGCCGGTGTTTTTAATGACGATAGGAAAGCACAGTCATTGGAAAGCACAGTGGTCCACCGTAAAACATCTAATAGTTGATCAATTTAGTATGTGTGAAACAGGAGTGAAATGACAGTCTTCGTGATTTATTAGCTTATTACGGTAGGTCGGCTACAGATGTTGACGTCGGTCTGCACATGCGTGCTGCCATTACGCGGTTGTCGTGGTGAGGTGACCATGGGGCTCAAAGCCGTCGAGTCGCACGTGAAAGGAGAAAAGCACCAGTGTTGTGTTCCAGCAGCTAATCATAGCAGGTCCAGGTTAATCCTTGCATTGTTTGCAGCTCGATTGTTTAGTTACTAGTTCGTGTTCATGTTACTAGTTAAGACGCGACCCCCCCCTCTCCTCAGAGCCAAAATTATTAACCATGTGTAAACATTCACAGGGTTCGACAATAAGGACTGCCTGATGGCCCGGGGCCAGCGTGCGACAGTGCTGCCTTTTCACAAATGTTTGGCTGCGACTGTCTGTCAATTGCGTGCAAATACAATCTTAGGTTGCTTTCATACATAGACGTTTGTTTGGGAATATGTCTCTTTTCCCCTGTTAGCGCGGTTCGATTAGCATATGTGAATCCAGCAATCACGCTCGGATCCGCGCCAAATCAATCAGTCCGAGATCGCCTGAATGAGGTGGGCTCTGTTCGTATGAGCGGATCGATACTGAGAAAACAAAACGACCCAGGCCATATCACTGTGTATTAATATTGTGTAATAGCCATATATACGGCTATATGAATAGAGAATTCATCCCTACCGGCAAATATGCGCTTCATGTCTTAAACGAAAGTGAAAGCATGCTGAAATATTACAAAGTGCTGTTTATCCATTAGGAAAAATGACCGAAGTTACCATCTAATCATTTTTCCACATTTTAATCTTATAATACGTTGTTTTGGGCCAATTGTTTTGTTCATTTCTGCATTGACAGCTCGAAAGAAATATCAGCATTGATCTGCATCATGATCTGATGCAGTCACGTTTCATCTGTTATTTCTCTCTCTAATTTAAGCCTACAATGCATAATTCTAGCCAACGTTTCTTTAATAGATTGATTAATTCAATAGATTTTTACAAAACGTGACAACCGAAATGCTCTGTATGAGAAAGTCTGACCTCTCGGATTTATATTTGGTGAAGGTGTCTGTGGGTGTCAAAATTAAAGTGCACATTTCGGCTTATAAAATATTATATACACAACTGGTCAAAAGTTTGGGGTCAGTATGATGTTAAATATTTTAAAATAAGCTTCTCCTGCTTACCAAGG
The DNA here is from genome assembly GCA_903798035.1 of Danio albolineatus. Taxonomy (NCBI): domain Eukaryota; kingdom Metazoa; phylum Chordata; class Actinopteri; order Cypriniformes; family Danionidae; genus Danio; species Danio albolineatus. The sequence goes on from CAIGQQ010029532.1 coordinate 281,010, forward strand.
CTGCATTTATTTCATCATAAATACAGCACACATTGTAAAATGTTATTGCACTATAAGATAACTGTGTAGAAGTAGTTCATCATTTAACTGAATAATTTATTCCAGTGATTTTAAAGATGAATTTTCAGCTTCATTACTCCAGTCATCAGAGTCACATGATCTATCAGAAATCACTCTAATATTAATTATTGTTATTATTATTATTATTATGATTATTATTATTATTATTATTATTATTATTAATGTTAATAGTAATAAAAGCAATAATGACTGGAGTAAGAATTTTATTTGAAACTACATACAATAAAAAAGCAGTTAATTAAATTTGTAAGAAATACTTAACAATTATTATTATTTTTTTCACTTAACAAATGTCACCTTGATGAACTGAATAATTTTGCTTAAAAAAAATTAACAAAAATGAATAAAACTGACCCCAAACTTTTGACCGGCAGCATATTCATACATGCATATATATATATATATACACACACGCTAAATACAGTTGTATTTTGGCACCACGGTGGCGTTAGTTAGTAGCACGTCGCCTCACAGCAAGAAGGTCGCTGGTTCGAACCTCGTCTATGTCAGTTGGTGTTTCTGTGTGGAGTTTGCATGTTCTCCCCGTGGTTGCGTGGGTTTCCTCCAGGTGCTCCTGTTTCCCCCACAAGTCCAAAGACATGTGGTATAGGTGAATTGGGTGACCCCAGATTAATAAAGGGACTAAGCTGAAAATGAATGAATGAATTAACTATTGTATTTTTTTATTGTCAGTTGTATTAAAAAAAGTTATGCTGAATGAAAAGGGCAGGTATTACAATTATATTTGGATTTTGAACCATTATTTAGAATACTGTATGTGTCTAAGAAATAGCCATTAACTTTTTTTTGGTGGCGCCAGTGAAAATTTTAGCAGGGCAAGTAAAGATCTGATCCACTGGCCCGATCAGGCCAGTAAAAAAAATCCTTAGCGTTGAACCCTGCATTCACATACTACTTGCTGCGTTTAAAGTGCATAGCACAGGGGCGTCGCTAGACCCAATTTGAAAAGCGCCAGTGCCCCAGTAAATGCTTCGAGATATAGTTTACTTCATATGCAAAGTGTATTTATTAAGATTGGTAATCCCAGAATAAAGATGTTATTCTCTGTGCAACGCTGGTGAAAGCAGTGTAGTATATGTGTGTGTGTGTGTGTGTTTGTATGTATATATATATATATATATATATATATATATATATATATATATATATATATATATATATATATATACATATACATATACATACATATACATACATACATACATACATACATACATACATACACATATAATACAGCAGTGACCAAGATGGCAGAACTTATCACTAAATAGAATTACATTAGAAAAAGATGAAAGGAAACGAGAAGGGAGTTGGTGGACCTAGACAATGTAAAAGAGAGATGCCAATATGTCTTGAGGAGAATTTGGGATGTTACAAAGCAAAGGGTTTCTCTAATTAAAACTCATGTAATACCATTTGTGTTTTCTAACAGTTATGTAGATTACTTTTCAACATTTTGGCTTGAGAAAGGCTGTTTTGAGGACTGTCATTATTGAGCTTATTTTCAGTATTCTATTCTATATGGTTCCTTCATACAAGGCATTGTGTTGTGTAGTGTAATCCAACTTATCTATGTTATGTTGGCTCTGTTCTACATCACAAAGGAACAAAAAAAAAAAAGAATAAGGTCTCAAAGAAAAGTGTTTTTGCTTTTTTTTTTTTACTTACCAAGTTTACGCATTGCACATAATTGATACCAAATGAAAAACTTTAAAGAAAGACTTCATTCATTCATTTTCTTTTCGCTTAGTCCCTTTATTAATCCGGGGTCGCCACAGCGGAATGAACCGCCAACTTATCCAGCACCTGTTCCACGCAGCGGATGCCCTTCCAGCTGCAACCCATCACTGGGAAACATCCATACACACTCATTCCCACTCATACACTATGGACAATTTAGCCTACCCAATTCACCTATACCACATGTCTTTGGACTGTGGGGGAAACCGGAGCACCCGGAGAAAACCTACGCAACCATGGGGAGAACATGCAAACTCCACACAGAAATGCCAACAGACCCAGCCCGAGGCTCGAACTAGCGACCTTCTTGCTGTGAGGCGAACGTGCTACTCACTACGCCACCGTGGCGCCCAAATGAATAACCTATTCTAAAGAAATAATGAAATTTTTGGGTCTTAAATTTTATTTGTTGAGGTCTTAAAAAGGTCTTAAAAAGCATTAAATTTTACTTTTAAAATGGTGCAAGAACCCTGATACTGTAATGATAATAACTTGCTGTAAACTCAGCTACAGTTCTAATCATTTGACTAAGGTCTGTCTTTAAACACTGAAAGAGTATTGCAGACGAAACCAACTAACTTTTCCATCTTAATAAACAAACAAACACCACTGATCGCCTACTTACCAATCAGGTGACAGGACAATGAACACCAACTGGAGCTGTGAATTTTTTAAAAGGAGACGAGCGGCAAATCCGGATTTCACCATTACCAGATGCAAATAGCTCTCGGGTAAAAATGTTTCTTACAAACGCATATCTGTCGCGCGCGCTGTAATCCACCGTGAGTCCAGCTGCGCTATCATAGCGGGGAAATTAAAACAAAACCTTAGTTGAAGCACATTTATAAACGCAACACTGAAGACCTGTGTCTCCAAACAATCCTTATTCTTCCACTTGTTTTGTCAACCTGGCGTCGCTCTGCCACTGCAACAGCTACACTCTTCAAAACTATCATGCATATTAATGAAATAGTGCACGCTGATTGGTTTGAACAACGTCCTTGTCATGACTTAATGCCGCATGCTCAGAGACGTCACGATGTACTCGCCAGGACAGAAGTCCACTCTCCACGCTGGAGTACATGCATAGATCTCATCGGCGTGACGCAGCTTCAAAAATTCATTTCAAACCGGAAGAACATTTTGCCTGAAATAATGCAAAAACAACCAATTTTCACTTTTTAGTCAAAAATACGTGTCCTAATAGTGTTTATAGCAGCGTGTTTTAGTGTTTTGTGGCCCTTTAAATGTTTATTCTCATGCACAACACTTTGTATTCCTTATAAAAGAAAAAAACAATATAATCATTAGTTTAAAAGGCTATAATCATTTAAATGTGCATGCTTCAGTTTCGCTTTCACTGCAGAGTCACTTCGAAAGGGGAAAAAAACATACATGTAAATTATAATTACTACTCAAGCAGCAAAAACAGCTCACGAATACATCATTACACAAAGACAGAGTTTACATTTTTGGGTAATTATACCTCATAAATACAATATGCTGACTATTTCAACACCATTTTGGAGTCTGACCATGTCAACGTTGTTGAACAATGTATAAAAAAACTCTGTAAAGTCTTTGTGCTTCTCTCCTGACTTTGAAAAAACAATTGGCTTAATCGTAGAATTGCTGGATTCAGATTGTGTGGGTGTCGAATCAAGATTGTGATCTTTTTAATGATTAATTTTGCAGCCCTAGTTCATAGTGAGGTGTGTTTACATTAATCTAGTGTCAAAACCAGCTTGCATGAATTTGAGTGTACAATCAAAAGTAGCCTAAAGCAGTGTTTCTCAACTGGTGGGTCGCGACCCAAAAGTGGGTCGCAGGAACATTTTCAGTGGGTCGCGGTGTGTGTGGTCAAAAAAAACAACAAAAGTTAAACTTTTAACTTGTTTTGCATATACCGAACTTTTATTTTGAAATGCACGCGCGACAATCGATCCCTTTGGAATCGACGTGGAAAGCGTCACGTTGCCGAGCAACATAGAGAGTCAGCTCATGGAGCTTTCATGTGATAAGACGCTGAAAAAGAAATTCAGGGAAGTAAGCCTCTCCCCGTTTTCGCGATCTGAGAGTGCATCCCATTCAGAACTACGTATTTGTATGAAAGTGGCATCCTTGGTGCAGTTTGACTCCAAGCAAAGGAACAGGTTGGACAGAGCACGATCTTTGGGTAGCACTGTCTACCATCACTCCTGACTTTGAAACTCTTATCACATCAGTAAAGCACATCCTCAGTTATCTCATTATCTTCCCAAATTACTGTTAAGGGAAACATGTTTATAATTGCTGTCATATTAGATGTAAAAATGGTTATGAATGTTTTAATCATTTTACAATTGGCTGGTTTGTTCTGTTCAACAGGATCAGTGTTCATCTTTTATTAACAGTTCAGTTTTGTTCATGTTAACAACCTCTCCTTACCCTAACCACTTTTTACAGAGTTTGTCGTTTTTACTTTGTAATATTTCTATAATTTGATACATTTTGTTAAATGTCAGCAAAAAAATATTGTTTATTTGTAAGTTTTGCTGATTTTCTCATGATTTTTCTTTCACTACTTGTGTATGTTAACAAATAAATACAAATTAATTAAAATTCCTAAAATTATATTACTAAAAATTTGGGTTGCGGCTTGATGACCATGTAAAAATGTGGGTCCTGTGGCCAAACCAGTTGAGAACCACTGGCCTAGAGTGCCATCTGCTAGCGTAGAGCAGGGTTTTTTTTTTTCTGCTTTTGAAAACTAACCTAGAACGCCACCTGCTGTTAAAAACTAGCCTAGAGCACCATCTGCTGTTGAAAACTAGCCT
>CAIGQQ010029532.1:335735-405524 GCA_903798035.1 Danio albolineatus
CTTTCCCAACCCTAAACCCAGCCATCACTGTTATTAACGTCTATACCTACCACAACTCTTAACCCAACCATCATTATTAACGTCTACCCCTTCCCCAACCATCAGTTATTGACGTCTAATACCTTCCACAACTCTAAACCCAATCATCATTATTAACGTCTACACCTTCCCCAACCCTAAACCCAACCATCACTGTTATTGACGTCTAATACCTCCCACAACTCTTAACCCAACCATCATTATCAACGTCTACACCTTCCCCAACCCTAAACCTTTTCAGAAGTCAGCGATTTGCATAATAGAGTTGCTAAGTGAATGAATATAATATATCAAATGAATTGATTGTGGATAAGTTTGGAGAAAACTCATGAAAATATTTGCTGAAAATGTTCTCAGTTACGTTTTTGTGCCATCAACATCTTGTTGTGACATCTCACATGGTTCAATTGTTTAATCTCGATAACTGCAAGCTACTAACTTACTACAAGTTACACCCGTTAATGTTCCACCCCCGTTCTGCAGACAGATACACTTGGAGTTCTGCACATTTTTAAAATGTACCCGATAAAGTAATTTATACAGCAATTTACCGGTATTACTGTATGAAAGGGGCTACAGTGTTAGTCTATAAGTGCTGTAACTGGTGATTGGATGTTGATTTCAGCATTGTATTGTTTAAAAAAAACAATATTAATTAACCTACAATTTGAGGCATAATTACTAGGTAATAAATCTGTAATAAAAAGAGATTACAGATACTTTACAGATTTACCACCCCTCTGAAAGCTTTGAAATTTTGGATTTTGTCTTTTATATTAAATCTTTTTTTAAATAAAAAATTAAACATTGTGAGAATATTTTTGTTGTTGTTTCAATCTTGTATTAATACACCTAAAATGTGAATAAAAGAGCTTTATTTATGAGTAAATAAACCCCAAGCATTGTATTGTGTAGTAGATCATAATAATGAGATGTTTTCCTAATAATAAATTATGACATGCTAATAAGTTATTGTAGATAATATACAGTTTGTACAGTATAAATATCATTACGTCTAGGGGGATTGTGTGATCAATTAAGAATTAGTAAAATAAGTTTATTTGTGAGTAAGCAAAGCCAGAACGTAGCAAAAGAATACATTGTAATTATTTGTGTAATGCTAGTAATAAGCTATGCTAAAGTATTTTTTTTTAAATATTATGACCTACAGAATATCAACTTAATAATATATTTTTAAAAAAGACAATAAGACCATCACAAAAGGCATTTCATGACATGAAGACACTTTCTTGAAACAATGACTTGTTTCTGGCAATAGTTACCCACAATGAGACACCTTCTCATAATAAGGGATTGGATTTCAATAATAACTAGAGACCTTTCTCATAATAAAGAGGAAACTCTCATAATAATTTCTTGTTATTATGGAAACCTAATACATTATTATGAGAAACTTTGTCATCAAAATGAGACTTTCTTAGAATTGAGGTCATACTGAAAAAGTCATATGACTCAGAGACACATTTGCAAATAACCAGGTCATAGTAGTTACAAGAAAGCAGCTCATACAATCTTGAATCATTATTTACACTGAGATGTGAGAAGGTATCTCATCATAGTGACTCACAGAATAATAATAATAATAATGATGAGACAGAAGTATTTAATCTTTTACAATATTATTATACAGAAGTTCAGGGAGTTTAACAAACCTTGAAAATGATGATTGTAACCATAGTTTTAAAACAAAATATCCACTGTGGTCAATAAAAGCTCACCCTTGTTCAAAACTGACTTCCATAGCATTTGTTCCCCTTACTATGGATGTCAACGTTTACCAGTTTTAAACATTCCTAAAAATATCTTATTTTATGTTCAACAGAAGAAAGAAACTACTTCGGGACTACTTGAAGCTGAGTAAAATAGTGAGGATAATATGCTTTTAAACAGATGAAGACAAATTATGAATTATTTGTATATGATATCATGCTAGTTATGGCAACTGTGGTAACGCTAACTTTATATAGTATTTTGACAGAAATTCTGGTTACTGGAAAGTATTAGTAACCTTTATCCACTGCCTTTCTTGCAATGTTTTAAAAAGTATAAAATTCTGTCAACATTTACTCTCACTTCTTCAAAATCTGTTCACTTTGTTTCATGGAAACCCGTAACTGCTGACTTTCGTATTTGTTTTCCTACTATGGATGTCAATGAGTTTTTAGCTTTCTTCAAAATATCTTCTCTAAAGTTAAACAGAAGAAAACAAACTCGGTTCATAAACACTTGGGGGTGAATAAATGTTCAATTTTATGTGAACTATGCCATTAATACAGGCTTATTATGAAGTAAAAACGACATTTTCTGTACTTACTACTCCTCTCCTGTGGCAGGCGCTGAATCGCTGCTGAAGTCGGTTTGTTTCTGTGGTTAAAGAGGAACATATACGTGGTCATATGACCATAGGGAAGAGTGTTTACATTGTGTCTTACTGTACGCCGAAAATAAAATTAGAGTAAATAAAAAAATCCTCTTAAAACCGTCAGCGAAATGACAAAGCTGGAGGTCATCAACACGTTTCTGACGGAGCGCTTAATGGCGGCGCTGAATGAAATCATGGACATGATCGGCGGGACTGTCCTGCAGTACGAGACAGAGCTGGTCAGCGTGCAAAAGGACAACGAGTATCTGAGACGGAGACTCAAGGAGATTGAGAAAATCGTCGAGTCAACTGGTACATCGCCTTTTTTTGTAGAATATAAATGTATTTCTAACATAGAGTGCGGTTTATTTACATTTTTAAATAACCATGGAAACCATAGTTTCCGCTCACACACACACCATGGTTACATTGAGGTAAAGTTGTATATATATATTCGGACTTTCTCCATAATATTATAGTTTCAGAAAGTTATTATTTGAAAATTGTAAATAGGGAAATCATATTTGCAGCCAACGACTTTGAAAGTAACGTTACAACGTCGTCCACAGTCCATTAAACAGCGCTAATGTTGTTTTGGAGTTATAATTACATGCGTTTTCAGACCAAGTATTCAAAGTAACAAATGTAACGTTAGAATACGTTAAAATGAACTTTACCTCAATCATGGTTACCCATCATGGTTACCCATAGATATATACACGACGGTTACCCACGGTAGGTTTTTTGATGTATAGTATAGTGTATTATAATTTGTATTTTCAGCATGGCAGCTGTAGTATTAACTATGTTGATCTGTTAAACTGTAATTTATACTGTAGTTTATTAAAGTTTTTACTACAGTAAACTTTAATGTGCGTTATTTTAGTATCTAGTATATCATATATAGTAGTATAGTATAAATTGTATTTTATAGTACAGTATTGAGTAATTTGTTTATATTACTATAGTTAAGTGCTTTACTATAGTATGGTTTAAAATCCTGATGGTGCTATAAGTTACTACAGTAATTCTTTTCTCATTTTGGCACAGAAAAAAAAAACAGCCACCTGTAAAATAAAAAGGCAAATGCAGTGATGAGAAGACTTTTGTTGGTGGAATATAAAGCTAATTAATTTATCCTAATGGAAAATGTCCTTAAAACATTTTACAATTTCAATGGTAAACAGTTAATTGTTCATTTATAGTGGTGTCTGTAAAGTGTTTACTATGGTAATTCTGTAGAAAGAAAGATGTATGAATGTAGTGACTGTTGTTTGTTGTAGGAGCAGTATTCAGTTTGATCTATTCATTATGTTTCCATTATTAATATGGATATTGCATATAGGGATTATGAGAAACAAAGCATAACAATTTTACTTGTTTACCGAATTTTTGCTGTGCACAAGCAAGGCTCTGGCTTTGTAGTCATATTTGTAGTCTAATTTGCACTGGAGCATTTAAAAAAATGAAATGTTAATAAACTTGAGTGTGTCCAAAATGTTTAATAGAGTATTATATAGTCAATTACAGATGTTTTGTAGTTGTTATGTTTGAATATTCAGTCGTTTTGTCAATGCAAATCTAATAAAAGTCTCACAATAATCCAAAATAGACTAGTCATCAAATAGACAGATTACATTCTTTTAAACAGATTTCTGTGTATTTGATGACTGGTCTATTCTTGGATATTGTTAGATGTCACAGAGCCCAAATTTAGCCTTATTTTAGCCAAGGTATCTATGTTTAGATATTAGGCATGGGACGATAACCATTTTTAAGGTATACCGCGGTTTGGAAAAGTCAAGGTTTTAAAACCACCAAAATTTTCTGCTATACTGTTCCGTGTAAGATTTTTTTTTAATGTTTTTTTTTTTAGGACAACAGTATCTTCAGCAGAAAAGACCCAAAGATGCTATTTTAAACTGTAAAGAAATCTGTGTTATTGAAACTAATAAAGACAGCAGAAGTGAATAATTCATTTACATTATTTAGCCTGACATGTTTACTGCTCCAAAATACTTTTAAATCTTTCTCAAAATAAAATATATTGTGTTTAAAGGGGAAAAAGCTTTTGTTTTTTATCCAGACACTTAAAAAAAGAATATATTTTAGACCAGTAATCACAATACCGTGAAACCGTGATATTTTTATCCAAGGTTATCATACCGTCAGAATCTTATACCAGCCCATGCCCATTAGACATCTATTAGACATTCATTAAAAGATTTATTTATTACAAAAAGTCAGACTGGCTGAATATTTGCAACAAAGATTGATTGGATTTTATTGATTGTATAAAATTACCCATCTGATCCTCTCAAATTTTTCATCTTTTGCAGCTTCACCTATTTCAAACCCTGCACCATCATCTCCAGCTGCTCATCTAAAGTGGACTTCTAGCACCGAAACAGAAACAGTGCCTACAGAGATCTATCAGAACCAGGTACAAAATGAACAGCTCACCAACACAAAAGTGGAAGAGTTCTCCAGCCACGTGCTTCTTGTGACTGAATCGGAGATTGCTTTACCTGCTTCTCCAATCCCAAACACACTGGCACAAACAAACGAAGACTTTGAAACGTGCATTTTAGACAAATATCCTTGTGACGTTAAAACCGAGCCGCCTGAAAGCCTCCATTCACCGTCCACAAACATCTACAGTCCATTACCACATTGCACATCTCAGCTGCAAACTACTACTGACGTCATCCACAAACCTGAAGTTTTCAACACATCCAATTCCGCTGATTTGGAATTAGCTCAACGTAGGAATCTAAAGTCTAAATCCTTTCCAGAGTCCATCAGTAAACACAGCCCAAATGCAATCAAGACCACGTATCCTGAATCAGGAGTAGCTCAAGTCAGCTACAACAACACTCATCAAAACACAGACTCGGGATCAGTCAGGAATGACGCTGTTAGCAGTAACGGTCATCTGGGGATCGCGAACATTGCGGTCAACTCTCTACGCCACATGCCATTCGTCAGACAGAATCGAGGAAGAGGACGAGGAAGAAGCAAAGCTCCTGGGACGCACGTATGTCCTCAGTGTGGAAAACTGTTCCCTCATCATTCCCGGTTAAAGGTGCACATGCTCATCCATACAGGAGAGAAGCCGTACGTCTGCGGCCAGTGTGGAAAACGCTTCAACAATGATGGGACTCTGAGGAACCACAGTCGTGTGCATCTGCAGCTGCGTCTGTTTGATTGTCCTGTGTGCGCACGCAGCTTTAAGGATGCCTACACTTGTCGAAATCACATGCGTGTTCATAGTAGGTGAGAGAGTGGCGTTTCTGCCTCAGTACGGCTAATTAACTCGTTTAATCCCACATTTCTTTCTTGCAAAATATACATTTTATTGATTAGGTCAGAGTTTCTCAACCATGTTCCTGGAGGACCACCAGCTCTGGACATTCGCCATGTCTCCTTAAGCCCCGGTCAGATCACACGATTTTGCCACGATTTTCTTGACGTAGGGTGTCGTAAAGAATCGTAAGCGACAAGTAGGCGTCGTGACACAAGATTCAATCGTGTCTTCTCGTGTAATGTGGCATAGTTCACGTCAACCAATTCCATGCCTGCGACTGCGTCTAGCATGTTAAATTTTTTTCTCGTCCTTCGCGATGAGTTCCGTCACGTGTGTGAGACGGCCCATAGGAGCACATAATTTAGACCTTCAATTTTGTCAGTGGGTGCTGCCATTAATGTCAGGGTCAGGTAATCAAAAAATAGGCTGCATATTTACTTATGAGTTGGTCACGGGTGGATATGACCAGTTAGGCAATCTTTAACTACCTTCTCTAAAATATTAAGGTGTTTTAAGCAATTTTATCTGACAGACTGGCACAAATATGCCGACATCTCCCTTCTCGCAATGAGTTTCTGAGTACTCGGGGCACCTGCAGGATTTTATTTAAAGGTACGCACATATCCAGCACCACCCCGCCCCATCATCCCTTTCTTATTTCAATCTAAAAAAACACTGATGCTTGCTGTCAAAGGCTACATTTATTCATTGCTGCGAGTGAGACCGAGAAAATGAAAGCATGTCATTGTATTTTAACAATTTAAATTATTAATTATAATTGAATATTATATGTATATAACAGTATGTGTATACAGTATGTCACAAAAGTGAGTACACCCCTCACATTTCTGCAAATATTTATTTATATCTTTTCATAGGACAACACTGCAGAAATGACTCTTTGACACAATGAAAAGGAGTCAGTGTAAAGTTTGTTTAGCAGTGTAAATTTAGTGTCCCTTCAAAAAAACTAAAAATACAGCCAATAATAGCTGAACCCCTGGCAACAAAAGTAAGTACACCCCTTAGAAAAAAATTGAAAAGTTAATATTTTGTGTGGCCACTATCATTTTCCAGCACGGCTTTTAATTCTTTAATTCAGAATTAAAGCCGTGCTGGAAAATGATGGTGGCCACACAAAATATTATATATATATACAGTATATATATATATACACTTGCATTTTTTATTAAATATTAACAATATTAAATAATTAATCCCACCATGCAAGTACATGCACACTTTAAAACACACAGACGCACACCTTTATTTATTTTCATTTTTTCTTGCTTTGTCAATGTATGGTAGTGTATACTGTTTAATAATCAATCTAAATAATTTTTTTAAATGAATAAATAAGCGGCATTAATTCGGGTCCTCTCATTGTGCTCTTTTTTTTGTTAAATACATTGTAAAAGCCTGTCCTGCTTATTCAAATGTGTAATTAATAGCAAAAGCGGTTAAATACAGGCCTCTCTGAAACTGCGAATATTTAACTTTAACTTTATTTAGGCTATTTAATTTAACAAACCAACACAATCTCATGGCAACTCCATGGCTATAGCGGGCTTGTTTTGAAGAGCATCTCGAAGGTTATCCGTTGTTCTTTTTTATCTAGTAGTTAACTGACCAACGAAAAATACATGACAATTAAGATACAAATTATAGCTAACGGAATTCCTTTCAAAAAGATATTTTTTTCCAAGAAACATATACGAATTATATTTTTGTGCCCGTCTAACTGTGCGGTGATGATTTGTTCCGCTCCATGGAAAATAAGGGTTTAATTAATGCTTCACTGCTTCACAGCTGCTGATGTGCTTTCACTTCATGTTCAGGCAAGAAAGTGTTTAATAGCAACATTGGCAGGAAAATATACATTTAGATTCCAAACAAATATATTAATATCTACATAATACATAATATATACAAAACATAAAAGTTTGATCCTGTGAATGTCATAAGGAATGCCTTTAATGTAGTTATTAGTTGTCAGCCAGCTTGAGTGTTTATTGAGATTGAAATAGATGATAGCAACACTGCTTTGGGAAATAATGTTCGTCGTAGATGCATGGGATGACTGATCATGAAAGATTGTGTAGTCTGGCACATCGGTAACCTACGACAAGTCAAGATTTTATCAAGAAAAAAATCATATAATCTGACATAGTCACTTTCGTAACCGACAATAAAAATCGTGTGATCTGACTGGGGCTTTAAACACACCTGATTCAGATCATCAGCTCATTAGCAGAGACTGAAAGAGCTGTAATGGGTGGCACAGACAAAGGAGAGATTCAAATTATGCAGTGTTAGTGGTCCTCAAGGAACATGGTTGAGAAACACTGGATTAGGGAATTTACACAGTCTTTGTGTCTCGAAATGTGAGAAATGCGCTCAGGAATGTTTTTATTTAAACAAAGGAACCTCTTCTTTCAGGTTAACATCAAATAGAACTGTTGTCATGCCAACTTACTACTGTAAACCAGAGCCAGAGAGAGAGAGAGTTGCGACAACGAAAGTCTTAAATGTTTGATCGTTATGTCATTCATGTATACTCAGTTATTACCAGGAAGTGATTTATGGTTAATTTAATGTTAGATGACGTTAAAACATAATTTTTCTTATTTTTAGAAACTTCGTACCTTTCAAAAATGCGAAACAAGCAGTAACTTGTCTGGAAGTGCTAACTTCTAGGAACTAGGGAGAGGCTCTGTGAGCCGCCATTGCTGTTGAAGACACACGTTACGTTTACATTTACATTTAGTAGACACTTTTGTCCAAAGCAACTTACAATTAACACAAGTCCATCAAACACGTTTACATAGAAAAACAATGTAGAAACCTCCCCAGCACACACACTTCACTTCTGTGACATTATGTTGGTTAAATTAGGTTTACAATAGGAAGTCAGAATTGAATTGCTATTCAATTGGTAAGCACTGAACAATGTGTTACAGGACACAATTGTGACTGTTAATACATTTCCATTATCTAGATGTGCAAGCAGGAAGAATAGGCCCTTTTCCACCACATGGTACAACAGTTTGGTTCGGTTTATCCTACTCATTCATCATTCATTCATATTCTTTTCGGCTTAGTCCCTTTATTAATCTGGGGTCGCCACAGCGGAATGAACCGCCAACTTATCCAGCATTTGTTTACGCAGCAGATGCCCTTCCAGCTGCAACCCATCTCTGGGAAACACCCATTCACACTCATACACTACAGACAATTTAGCATATCCAATTCACCTATACCACATAGGTGGTATAAGTGGTATATAGTGTTTGGACTTGCGGGGGAAACCGGAGCACCAGGAGGAAACCCACGCAACCACGGGGAGAACATGCAAACTCCACACAGAAATGCCAACTGACCCAGCCGAGGCTCGAACCAGCGACCTTCTTGCTGTGAGGCGAACGATGCCTCTCACTACGCTACCGTGGCGCCTTATCCTACTCAGTTATCCACAATTTAAAGCAGTTTTTTCATACACTGTTTGAAAATGTATGCACATCTTTGTGTTTCTATTAAGATTTGTCACTCAATACTTGCATGAGTAGGATAAACTTTTTAGCTCATAAGAAATGTGCATAAACTACAATGGAAATAGATGTACTGAATAAATTCCAGCATGCACATCGAAAGTCATGTGATTAAAATAATAATAATTTACAGATCATGTGATAAAAGCAATAGGACACAATTTATAGACAAACCAACAGACCAAACACATTGTAAAACATCTGAAATGTCGATTTGGTCAGCTAAAGTCCATCATTAAAGTGGTTCAGTATTATTTCCTCCCAGTAGAAGAGGTCGATAAGTTCCTCTAATTGCAGCAGAGGAGCAGGATCCAGATAGAGCTAGATGGGACGACGCGGAATAAAATTTTTTTTCAGAAACTGTCACTGCAGAAGAATTGGCACAATTAAAGCGATAAACCAATTTCACTTTAAGCAATACTAAACTGCAGTAGAAATGCAGACAGACGAGCAAAACCAAACCATATCAAACTGCATCTGGTTATGGGATAGTTACATTTCATTCAAAACAATCTATATTTTTCATTTAAAGTGAGTATTTCTTCCCCAAAGCCAACAACGATCCTTGTTAGAGCTTTTAGAGAAAAGAAAAGAATTGGGATTAAATGGGTTAAACAAGTGTTGCGCTACAGGAAAGACTCGTGGGAAGGTTTCCCTGTTGATCAGTGAACATCAGTCAAATTATCTGCTCTATTAGCCGAGACGTCTAAAATGTGCCATGCTGGGAGACTCCCGTGGGCAAGATCGAGAGACTGTAACAAGTCACATGGTGATTTTCATGTCCTCAGACAACCCTTTTAGAGCACAGTGTGTTTGTGACGTTGTTGAAATTTGTTTCATGTTCCTGTTGTGTGCTCTGTCTTCAGATCAGTAGGATACAACTAAACAAGTGCCAGTATTGCCAGCTGTTTTCTGCTTCTTTTAATATGCTAAATTAAAGAGTTTGATTTAGAGGGTGTGTGGTGTTTGTAATCTTTTCCAGTTTCTGTTTCGTCAGTTTGAATGAAGGCCCACCCTTTTAAAAACGTTATCGCAAGTTTACTTAATGGGGAACATTAACATTTGGTTATTATTTGGTATCTGCTATCCACTTGGACCTCAAATGAATTGCACAAGTAATTTTTTTTAGCAATAATCAACAACACACTATATCAATGTTTCTCAACCACGCTCTTGGAGGAGGACCACCAACACTGCGTGTTTTGTATGTTTCATTTATATATCACACCCATTACAGGTTTTACAGCCTCTGCTAATGAGCTGGTGATCTGAATCAGCTATGTTTGGTTAAGGAGACACGTGCTGCGTCCGAAATCGCATACTTCCATAGTATATAGTACGCTAACAACAGTATGCAAGCCGAGTAGTAGACCTCAAAAAACTGTATGCGAGAAGTACCCAGCATCATTCGATGTACACTCTGCTATCCCTTGATGCACCGCAAAAAAATTCATGAATGGGAGTGAAGCGATGCAACTGACGCGGTAGGTCACGTGATTATGACAAAATGGTGCATGTGGTGATCCAAGTTTCATTCATACTACTGACATGTGCAAAACATAAACAAAAATATACACTACAACATCCAGCAAGCCCAAACTAATTGTAAAACTTTCAGGGTTTTTCAGGTAATTGAATATGCTGGTTGTGTTGCCAGATTTGGTTTTCACAAACCATTGACATACTTTTTTCATACTAAGTTTTTACTTCTCCCCTCAAATAAACACAGCAGGGCTACTAACTCAATCGATTCACGGAAAATACGCATTTTTAATGCTCTGCTGTATCACAAACCTCTATCAACAGTTTTAATACAAGTCATTATTAAAGATTAAGAGCTCTATTTCAATGATCTAGGCACAAAGTCTAAAGCACATGGCACAAAAGCATAAAGGGTGTGTCTGAATCCACTTTTGCTATTTTAGGTATGTAAAAAAAAAAATGCGGTCTGTGTGGCAGCGCATGGTCTAACAGTCTAATCGTCTAATCGTCTTTTTTTTCATATTTATTCTGTGTCGTCACTTGTTACTTAATGTACACTGGAAGCTTCTGTAGCCAAAGCAAAGTCCTTGTGTGTGAAGCACACATGGCAATAAAACTGATTCTGACATTCATGCTGTATAGATCAGGGATCACCAATCTCGGTCCTTAAGGTCCGGTGTCCTGCAGGGTTTAGCTCCAACTTGTCTCAAAACACCTGCCTGGATGTTTCAAGTATACCTAATGAGAGTTTAATTAGCTTGTTCAGGTGTGTTTGATTAGGGTTGGAGCTAAAATCTGCAGGACACCGGACCTCCAGGAACAAGTTTGGTGATCCCTGGTATAGAACGTACTTTACTAACGGTCGAGTAGTACTGCAGTATTCTGCAGTACCTACTGAGTAGTAGCCGATTTCGGACGCAGCCATGGAAAATGCAGAGCTGGTGGTTCCCCAGGGACATGGTTGAGAATCACTGCGCTATATAGTTTAAAATTATTTTTCATTTATGCCAAAAAACATTGGAATATAAAGTATGGACTACACGTTGCTTAAATACATTTAGTACATTTCCTATTGTAATGATATCAAATCTCCGTTTTGTGATTAGTAATGTGCATTAAGCACTTACCTTCTCTTAATATGTAGATTTTTCAAAGTCAGATTGAGGTTTTCTAACAGTAATATCTCGGCTATATCAAAAACATTGCAACTAACTGTACATCAATGGATTTATTCAGCATTTAGTTGATGTATAAATATCAATTTTAACATTTTTGATATGTTTTATGGCCCAGGGTAAAATTCCCCCACCCTTGTGTTGTTCCAAATCTCCATGCCTTTAGGTGAAGTTTGACAAACTCATTTCGAGAGGAGCGGGCGATGTGATTGATCACAGCTGTTCTCTCTCCCACAATCATTGGAAGACCAATCAGATGAATCCAAACAAACAAACAATAAATATCCCACTTCATGTTACTTTTCTTATCTTTGTTTTTGGAAAATCCCCCCATACACCCCATCTCCCCCTTTCCTCCTTTACCAGCGGGAGCTCTCAAGAACTACCTGATCACGAACTCCCTCACACGCTAATTGACCAGGCGTGATCCCTGGGCTCAATTGTCTCCCGGGACAGCATTTCAAACCTGCTGTTAGTATCAAGCAATATCTAAGTGTGAACTCTTGAAAAGAATTGCAGTAATCAAAGTGCTTCAGATCAACATTACAATCCAATATGTATTTTTTGTCCATACTGAAATCGGCTGGTAATGGAAACTTGCATTCTTTAAAGTATTTTCATTTATAACAGAAGTAAATGAGGTCCAGTAAATGATTTTGTGTGAATTATTCTGTTTTTATTGTATGCTTAAACATTTCAGGCAGGTTTTAACACTGTGGTAAAATGGCCAGTATACAGATTGATTAGCCCTCTTGTGACATTTTTATTACAAGTGCTGTTTAACGGAGAGATTTTTCAACATAATTATTTTAATAATTAATTTCGAATGACTAATTGCTTATGTATTTGTCACGATGACTGCATATAATATTTAGCTAGTTATTTTGCAAGATACTAATAATCAACTTAAATTGCTATTTAAAGGATGAACTGGGTGAATTATTAGGTTACCTAGGCAGGTTTGGTTAATTAGGAAAGTCAGTGAACAATTGTGGTTTGTTCTGTAAACAATGAAAGCAAAATAATTTCTTAGGGGGCTGATAATATTGGCCTTAGCAGCTTTTAAATCAAGAAAATATTTATTTATTCCATCCAAACTAAAACAAGTAAGACTTTCTACAGAAGAGAAACATAATAGGAAAAAACATGAAAAATGTCCTTGTGCTTTTTAACTTTGGAAATATTTGAAAAAGGATAAAATTTTCACAGGAGGACGAATAATATTGTCTTAAACTGTTTATTCATTAATTTTCTTGTCGGCTTTGTCCCTTTGTTAATCTGGGGTCACTACAGCGGAATGAACCAGCAACTTATCCAGCATGTGTTTTACACAGCAGATGCCCTTCCAGCTGCAACCCATCACTGGGATAGTTTTAAACTGTTTGGTTCCAAGTATTAAAAGTAAAGAATGGATGTTTCCACTTGGTGGCGATGTTTGATTTCAAGTGTAGCAGCCTTTTACTTCCTATTACTAACTAGATTTATGGACCGATGGCCTGAACTGCTCAGAGATTTATTATTTAAATCCTGAAACACAGCACACGATAAACTCATTTTTACCCTTCTGAAAATATGAAAGTATTTTTAAGAAAGGTTTTATGTGTTACAATGACTCTGACCCCAGGGCACCCCAACTAATTTACATAAAACGCATTAAATCACGAACGACTGCAAAAGTTAAAATATATGTTTTTTTAATTCACAATTTATAAACTCTTGGCATATCTAGAAAGATTTGCATGCATTGTAACCCTGCCTATGGTGTTCTTTCAGGTCTATAAATAATTTCTATAGTTAAAGTATACCTTTAGGTTTACCTAAGACTGTGAGAAGCAAAAGAAGTTTTTGAGGGAGATGTTTTTTTTTTGGTTTTATTTAACTAACAATGAGCAATTTAATATTAGTCTTTCAGTGTGTTTGTTAACAACCATACAGTCGTTCATTGTTATTTTAAATTAGCCAAGTTTCATTAAATAATATCTGTTAATACATTATAAAAATGAAAGTTTACTAATTTTTCATGTTAAACTATGTTAAATATTAAATTATGAAGTGTTATCCTAATTTTAAATAATTAAAGAGCCAGTAGTCAGCCGTGGCTCTGCTGGATATTCAATATTTTAAGACAGAGTTTCACTGATTAAGAAATTATAGTTGACATAAAAATGGAAATTCATTTACTTTATGCACATATCTATAGGTTTTTCCAAACTTGAATGACGGTGCAGCACACAATGAGCTCATAGATTGAACATCAAGTATCAAGCAATAAATTACTTTTGGCGTTTGTCCTTTTTTGGAGCTTGATAGCCCGTTTCCCATTCCTTTTCTTATGAGAGCAGCTTAGACATTCTGCTAAATATCTGCTAAATGCCATATAGGTTTGGAGTTACAAGTATTAGTAAATGTGCAATGCTAATGATCAGGGGAAGGAACCTTTTACATGTAAAACATGAAGTATTGTGAAAATAATAAGTATGATAAAATTTAAATAAACACAGTATGCATGATAATTGTTTAGTTAAATGGGTATCCCAAAAGAGGGGGCTCTAAAAAACTCAAGATGACTATTTTTTTTCCAAATACAGTCCAAACCCAGCATTAAATGAAACCTTCTTAATTTACCACCCTAAACACCCCTTTTCGTTTATTGACTTTCCCCCAGTTTCAGAGATGAGGCTTAAATCTAATCCTAGACTAAATTGCATGTTTGAGCTGTCTTAACTAAAAATAACCTGCAGTGACAAACTAAAAATACACCAGCGCCATAGTTAAGATACACACCAGTAATGTTTTTCCTAGCCCTTTTTTAATAAAAGCGACTCAGTTACTTGATTTAATAAAGACCTATTTCTGGTTTAAGCTAACCCTGTTTGTGAAACCAGCACTTAGTTAAAGTGGTCTTGAAAAAAAATCTGTATAAATGAGAAAGGAAATTTAAAATGTGATTTAAGGCATAGTCAAAATCAATATGGGGTTTCAAGCATCAAAAAAGCAAGGTGAATATCTTTAAATCACGTTTCTGGATCAAGTAATGACTATCATACATTATTATGATTTACAGACACCCATTAAAAAAGACACTTATTAACGTGTCATTTAGTCTAACAATAGTTTATATACTGGACTAGAAAGCTTGTCAAGCGTAATTATAACACGAATCATCTGAAGATGCATTGAAAGATTCTATTTAGGGATAACAAATATATTTATTTAATAATTTTGTATACTTTGTCACTATTCTCCAAATCACTAGTATTACCAATGTTTCAGAGTTTTGTGATCATTTAAAATATATATATAAAATTATTAAAATTATCACTTAGTTCTGATCAAAAAAAGTATATTGTTGCATTTTGACAAATAACACACTGTAAAAAGAAAATCTGTATTATTTTCTGTAAAAATCCTGCAGGAGCCAGAATTTTACTGTTAAAATATGCAAATACATCCATAACATTTACAGTAAAATCGTAAACCAGGACATTTGAAGATTTCCTTTATTTAACAGTAAAATTCTGGCAACTAGATGCTGTTTCTAAATTTTACGGTAAACTACAGTGTTTCATTAATCTGTTAATACATCAAGATTTTGAAGTACTAACATCTACAAATCGCACCTTTCTTACAAAAGACAAAAACAGTCAAAAGACAAAAACCAGACAAACACACAACCAAAAGCCAGCAGTGATGAGAAAGTCCAATGAAGAACCAATGCTCATTTTCCCACAAGGAGAGAAACGCACTAATATATAGAAGGCACTCAGTGTCACTCATACAAACACCATCAGGGTAACACACATGAAACTACAGTAACGCAACAAACATTATTGATCAAAATTAGACCCTCAAAAAAACTAATCAACATAACTGATGAGAAAACACTAAAACGACAGCAGTAATGACAACAAAAAAGCATAAAAAGTAATGGAGAAAGAGTTCTGGGAATGTTAATTCACGGTTATTATATATATATATGAGGAAATTTACTATTTAAAATGTAATATTTTTACTGTACTACAGTTTAACAGTTAAAATCATGTTTTTATAGCGCACTGAATGACGATGGAACCTTATTTCACCATATTTTGACATTTTATTTCCAGAAGGTTTATTTGAAACATTAAAGTAGACAATATAATTGCATTAATATGCTTTTGTATGTCTGTACATTCATTTTTTCAGTATAAATAACTGATGCAGAAAGCAAAATAGGACATCTCGTCTTTAACTTCGTTTAAAATGAATGTAAATGTTAAAAATATGCATTTAAAAAGCAATGCCTAATGGAATACACCAGACCGACGCCTCAACTGATCAGCTCCAAGACCCAAAATGGGTTCATGGGATAAGGAAGACATCCAAAATGTGTACTATTGGTGTCCTGAGCGCGACACAGAGACACTGACACATTCACCTCAGTGCAGTGTGCTGTTAAGGGGTCGTCTAATTGCCATTTACTCATTGAACACATAATCAACCAGATGCACCCTGAAGAACCACAGAATCAGTGCAATGGTCTTTCATGAGAAAAGGCTGATATTAGCTGAGCCTGAAAACCCTTATAGATAATGTCTTATTGGTTACTGGCCCAAAAAAAAATGGACTAATCCATAATTGCTAAAATAACAGTGCAATCACTCCCACAATGCAGCCTTTGTGAATGAGATCATCCTTATTTGTTCATGGAGTGATTACGAATTGTACGATTTTCTGTGCTCATCGGAAGAGGATGCAGGAAAACGACACACATCTTAAATAGCAATGCATTGCAAATGTATTTTCAATTTGTACATAAGCACTTCATATAAATGTAAACCACAAACCCTCAAGAGTATACAGCACTTTTTTTGGTACAAAACAACCAGACGACACACACGCGAACGCATGCAGACGCACTCCGGATAGTCCTAGTATATGGCACATACAAACAATTGATTCCAAAAATATATCGAGTAATTAACGTATGCAATATCAAATCGTAGCATGTCCATAAAACCCTGTGTTAAAGAACAGTAACAACTGGAAATAGAGAAAACTGCCAAATCTCAGACCTTTGAAAACACAGTTGGTGCAAAGTAAAAAAAAAAAATGTAAACATTGCATCATGCTACAAAATGGAGAGTCTATTTGTTAGTAGTACACACAAACCTGCTCCTGACTGACAACAATGACAGGACCAGGTCTTAAAGAGAATAGTTCACACAGAAATTACTGACCTGCATGTGGTTTTAAGCCTGTATGGGCTCTATTTTAACAATCTAAATGCAAAAAAAATAAAAAAAATAGAGTGCACTTAGGGCATGTCTGAATCCACTTTTGCTAATTTAAGGAAGGGGAATATGGTGGAGGTAGTGTTTTTTATATTATGTAGGCAATAATAGTATTTTATGTTTTTAATCCTTTAACTTTTCATTTTTAAAGATTTTTCTGTTCTACTGTCCATCCCTGTGTGTAATAAGCAACATGTAAATTACCTGACAAAAGGTTGCCTTTCCAAGTTTTAGAAATAACAAATAATAACTTGACTTCTAGTTGATTATTTGCTATCAGAAGTGGCTTATATGAAAGGCAAAGGCCTCTAGATTACGCCAAAAAAATATGATCATGCTTTGATTTTTAATCAGGACAGTAAGGTCTGACTTTGCTTAGACAAAAGTCTTGTCACTTAACAGAAATAATGCACAGTATCGAAAATAAAGTCATAATGCAGCGGAAAAAGAATTAATATTGTGTATGACTCCCATGAGCTTGAAGGACTGCATCCATACATCTCTGCAGTGACTCAAATAACTTATTAATAAAGTCATCTGGAATGGCAAAGAAAGCGTTCTTGCAGGACTCCCAGAGTTCATCAAGATTCTTTGGATTCATTTTCAATGCCTCCTCCATCTATACCCAGATGCGCTCAAAAATGTTCATGTCTGGTGACTGGATGGGCCAATACTGGAGCACCTTGACCTTCTTTGCTTTTAAGAACTTTGATGTGGAGGCAGAAGTATGAGCAGGAGCGCTATCCTGCTGAAGAAGCGCTATCCTGCCCTCTCCTGTGGTTTGTAATGTAATGGGTAGCACAAATGTCTTGAAACCTCAGGCTGTTGATGTTGCCATTCACTCTGAAGATCTCTGGCACACCCCCATACTGAATGTAACCCTAAACCATGATGTTTCCTTCACCAAACTTGACTGATTTCTGTCAGAATCATGGGTCCATGTGGTTTCCAATAAGTCTTCTGCAGTATTGTGATGATTGGGATGCAGTTCAACAGATGATTCATCTGAAAATTCTACCTTCTGCCACTTTCCCAAATGATGAACTAGAGTTAAGTTATTATTTGTTGCTCTTACAACTGGGATTGACGACAAGACTTTTGTCAGGTAGTGTATGTGCAATGTGTATCACTATAGCACTTTAAAAAATGCCATTGACTTTAGACCAGCTTTTAGTTGGTCAATGGCGTGGTCTATTTATGTTGCTCCAAATTAGCAAAGCATCAAACAATGCACTTTAACACACCTCCTTTTCAGATGAGCATGCTCATGGGCAGACAAATTGGCACACATGCATGTGCTATTTAAACCTAAAAAAAACCCTCCACGATGATGTCTTCAAGACTTTCAGAAAAAGGAAACAAAATGTGTGTGACTGATAACAGCAGCCAGAAGAGAGAATAACATCAAATTTACTGTCCACCCCATAGACGCAATGTTAGAAACACCTTGCATGAGCTGTAATTAGTTTTTTTGTAATTTGATGCAAATATGATATAATACATACATAAATACATCTAAATGTTCATTCCTTTAAAAAATATCTAAATATTAAAAAGATATTTAAGATACTGATGACCGTTAAAAGCATCACACCAGTTAAAAAAAGCAAAAAACTGAGTTTCTTTCTTCTTTTGGACACAAAAGAAGATATTTTGAAGAATGCTGGTTGATGTTACCTATTGACTTCCACAGAACACAGGCTCATTGTAAATACATACCTCTGTCTACGTTTCTGGAGAGCGTGAATTACGTAACCAGAGGTATGTATTGCTGCATTTTGTCTATAAAATACGCTACAGGGTAGTATGACACTGTCGATGACTTCTGTTCTTTTTAGGGATACCAACTGACCACTTACCTCTGTATGGACAGCTTTTCCAATGTTACCAGTTTGCCCAGAAGCTTGCCGCATATGCCGATGGACTTTGAACACAGGGCTGAGTTGACCGCAACGATAGGGTTCAAGTCCAGCGAAGAATGTTTCCATAAGCCAGGTAAAACAAAAGCAAATAAATAAATAAAGCAACAACAGGCTGAAATAGTGGTGAAATCACGCGACTGCTTTTGGGTTTAGGAACAGGGGTGTGCTGGGTTTGTCAGTCAGTCAAAAGCAAGCTGGCCTGGTCAACTGAAGTGTATATTGTGCCCTTTGTTGGATGTGAGAAGAGGATGAGCAAGAGAAATTTGAGACCATAAAAAAGTGTACATAGCGCCCTCTGGTGGATTCACATAAACATAAAATGCAAGCAGACATATCTCCAGTTACTTTTCGCTGTCCCCAGAAATGTAGACCTGGGTATATATCCGTAATGAGCCTGGATTGCTTCAATACTATGAAAAAAATGGCCATGGAAATCAATGGGTACCATCAACCAACAAGCCAAAATAACTTCTTTTAGTAAATGATATCAGCAATTTCATTTTTGCACGAACTATCTCTTTAAGTACCCTCCCGTGTTGTCATGACTATACCATACATGTATATCACTTCGATGCGTTTATGGCAGGCAGTTGACATGTTTCCCCCATGTTTCGTTAAGATGCGTCTTAGTCTGCAAGCGTTACGAAAGCACTGAACATTGAAATACATTGTAATCGGTTATTCCAAAAAGAGAATTGTGCTACACCAGAGTAAAATCCACTTCAACGTTACAAAATGTGTAGAAAACGTGCAGCGCGCAAGTAAGAGAGAGAAAGAGAGAGAGAGAGAGAGAGTGGGTGAAAGGGGCGGGGACACACTTTGACTGACACAGAGTCCTATCCTCCACCCTCCTTTAAACAGCGCAAAGTGTGTAATTTACTCCCAACTACTTGGCCCCTAGTTAGCTCATATAATTATCCACCTCATACCAATCAAATCTATTAACCTATCATGACTGATTTCCTGGCGGGATTCTTCCTCCTCCTCAGTCGTGGCAGGTGGTCTGGGGCAGCTCATTGGCCAGAATGTGCCAGCGCTCCACCCTCTGACCCTTGTTCCTCAGGCAGTCCATCCAGTGGCGAAGGGCATCTCCCTGGACGTGACAGCTCAGGCACACGCCACCTGCCATTCAACAGGGGGATTTTGTGTTAATGATGGCTGTGTTTGTCATGGCAAATTATCTCTTCAGCTATCAATAAATCAGTCGAGTCAAGGTGCTGCCAGAAACCTTATTGCTGGAGCAATAAAGAGACATCAGCTCCAGTCTTTTTGAGCCTGCCTTCTGCTCTCAAACTACATTTTTTATACCATTTTCATTTCATAACAGCTGATTCTCTACCATTATTTTTTAAGTTGTTTGTGTTTGTGTACACGTGTGGATAATTACTCCCTTCAGTTTGTGTTTAACAATCAGATGCACACAAATTCATATGCAGTCAATATACAATTCAAATTCAATATGACCAATAAGTCAAAATTATTGGGCCTCCTGTGAATTTGTATATATATATATATATATATATATTTCCCTAGTGATGATTTACACATTAGACAACAGTTTGTAATAACTAATTTCTTCTGTTTTTGGCATAATGGTAGTATATACTGTTTTACTAGTTACTTACAAGACACTAGTACTCAGCTTGAAGTCATTGAAAAACAGTGGTTTATTCTGTAGCCAATTGAAAAAAGGGGGGATAATAATATTGACCTTAAAACTGCTTTTAATCTAGCCAAATAAGCAAAAAAAAAAGGTTTTCTTCAGAATAAAAATACATTAAGGAAATAATGTGAAAATTTCCTCCCTCTGTTAAACATCACTTGAGAATGAATTGTTTTCAACTGTCATGTAAGAATAGTTACAAAGTTTTTCTCATTTAATATACATGTATACACACTCATCATCAGTCACTTTATTAGGTACACCTGTGCAACTGCGTGTTAACGCAAATTTCTAATCAGCCAATGACAGGGCAACAACTCCATGCATTTAGGCATGTAGACATGATCAAGCCGATCTGCTGCAGTTCAAACCGTGCATCAGAATGGGAAAGAATGGTTGCTGGTGCCAGATGGGCTGGTCTGAGTATTTCAGAAACTGCTTTTCTATTGGCATTTTCACGTACAACCATCTCTGATGGTCCGAAAAAGAGAAAATATCTAGTGGCAGAGGTCAGAGGAGAATGGCCTGACTGGTTTGAGCTTATAGAACTCAAATAACCACTCGTTACAATCGAGGAATGCAGAAGAGCATCTCTGAATACACAACACGTCCAACCTTGAGGCAGATGGGCTACAGCAGCAGAAAACCACACTGGGTGCCCCTCCTGACAGCTAAGAACAGGAAACTGAGGCTACAATTCACACAGGCTCAACGAAGTTGGACAATAGAAGACTGGAAATACATTGCCTGATCTGATGAGTCTTGATTTCTGCTGCGACATTCGGATGGTAGGGTCAGAATCCAATAGAGCACCTTTGGGATGTGGTGGAACGGGAGATTTCCGTCATGGATGTGCAGCCGACAAATCTGCAGCAACTGCGTGATGCAATCACGTCAATACGGACCAAAATCTCCGCGGAATATTTCCAGTCCCTTGTTAAATCTATGCCACGAAGGATTAAGGCAGTTCTGGAGGCAAAATGGGATCTAACCGGGTGCTACTTAGGTGTACCTAATAAAGTGGCCAGTGAGTGTATTTTAATTGTTCTTTTACTTTTTTTTTTTTTTTTTTTTTTTTTTTACACTTTCAGCAACAGATATAACATTACATGATTCACAATGCATGCATATGACCTAGATATAGGACTGTCCAAGTGTTCATGGCAGAAGGCATCTTAGATCAGACTTAAAGGAACAGTTTACCCAAAAATGGAAATTCTGTCATCATTTACTCATCCTCCTGTCTTGTTTTGTATTCAACAAAGGAAGAAATTCATAAATGTGAGAGTAAATGGCGAGAAAAATAATATTTTCTCTTTAACTAAAGAAATACATACATTTATACCATTTTAATTGATCCAGGTTCAATTATTAATATTATAGTGTTCAGACTACCATATAGTGTGCTGAATACTGCCTACTGCAGCTAAAAATAGTATGTGAAACACAACATTATGCAGCCATTACCATTTCAGCTGTGCATTTAAGTCTGCAGGTATAACCCGTGATTATTTGCATCATAATTTCTTTCATGCAATGCACCATATCAGTAATCAAATGGAATTTGTAAATGTATAAATTTGCCCCTATTATGCAATGATTCATAATTTATTTTTGGAGGTCTCCTATAAAGAATGAAATCCACCACAGGTCAAATTCTCATTATAAATTATATATGTGTCTTTTTTTTTCTTATAAGTAAGACATTTAAGGCAAGGCTTCCATTTAAATGTGACTGTTATAATCACCAGCA
Source organism: Danio albolineatus (assembly GCA_903798035.1). Lineage (NCBI taxonomy): Eukaryota > Metazoa > Chordata > Actinopteri > Cypriniformes > Danionidae > Danio > Danio albolineatus. The sequence continues at coordinate 358,281 of CAIGQQ010029532.1, forward strand.
GTGTTGCCTTTGCAGGCTGCTGGACAACACTCCCTGTCATTCTACCAAACTACAAATCCCATAATGCCCTTCAGTCACACCGGTTTCAGGTAATCTCTTGATTACACACACAGCTTAAGCTGATCAGGACTGATTACTTGAACTATATACACACCTATTGCACAAATTAATTATTAACTAAATGAATCATTTCTACAGTGGATTTCGATGCAGATGAGGACAATTAGGTTTCGGTTTAGCAACATAAGTAAAGATGTACTGATGGTTTCCTGACTAAGTTGTTCACGGTTCGGTTGTATACTATGGCAAGGGAGATAATACCTATATAATTAAAAATGCTACAACTATTTGATGCTATACTGATTTGGCTTTCACTGACAATAAAGGTCCAGCAGAACTCAATAACCACTACTGTATGCTACTGCTGAAGGCACAGTGTAAAAATCTCCATCTCTCCGTCTTCTTTTTAACAGCAAAACACAATGCCAAACATGTCATTTTTTTCTCCTTATTTGATGTCTGATACATTCATTAAGTGTGTTTTCTTTGAGCAGGCAAATATAAATGTTCAGATCATATACTGTATGTTACTGCTTTTATTTAATCACCAATTTGTATACAAAGTGATATTGAAAATTGAGGACGTAGTGAATCGTCAATGCACGGTGATTTATAAGTGTGGTGTTGAATTTAACATAATTGATGACATGATAATCATAATCAGAATTAATTATGAGACCTGTGTAGGTTCACACCACAGCTATGTAGTGGAAAATTCATTCATTCATTTTCTTTTCGGCTTAGACGCTTTATTAATCCGGGGTCGCCACCGTGGAATGAACCACCAACTTATCCAGCATTTGTTTTACGCAGCGGATGCCCTTCCAGCCACAACCCATCACTGGGAAAGTAGCGGAAAATATATACATATATTTTGCTAGTAACCAGGGGTCCGATTTATAAAATATGCGTACAAAAAACCTTCCTCAAAGTGAACGTACTAGAATATTAATGTACAGTATGTTGTCTCATATGATGATTTAAAGTGGTTTGATTAAGTCAATATTTAAGTTAAATATGTTTATTAAGTTGTTTTTTTGCAGATCACCTTTTTATAGATCAAAGTGGCATTCGTATGTTTCCACCCCTGTTTTGAGTATGACACATTTATAAACAGTGTTGGGGAAAGTTACTTTTGAAAGTAATGCATTACAATATTGAGTTACTCCCCCTAAAAAGTAACTAGTTGCTTTACTTAGTTACTTTTTATGTTACATTACTTTTGTGTTACATTTCTGGCTGAGGTTACTTTTAAAAATGAACTCAAATATTATCACTTAATTGTTTTAAGTAATGATAAAAGTTACTTTACTCATTAGAAAAGTAGTATTATTACGTAATATTATTACCCCCAACACTGTTCATAAATGAGACTCCAGTTTACTTGAGAACAAAATGTTCCCCTATGCACATTTTCTTTCACTATGCCCTATTAGCCCAAAAGGTATGTTGTGACAGCCACTTATAAAGTGTGTGGTTGAAACAAAATGTCCATTTCCATATCTGATTTTCTGCTCCAAAGACTTTCTCAGCACTTGAACATGCCATAATAAGAATGGTAATGACAGTGTTTTACCGCATCAATTCAAGCATGAATCCTAATCCTTCAGAAGTGCATGCTGAGTAGATTTGCGTTTGCAGAAAACATCTGTTGAAAACACAAATCAAACTCTTCCAGGCTTTAGCTACAACTACAGTGTTTGAGGGTCAAAGCAGACATTTTTTCATAGGCAGCCAGTGAAGACCATAGGGATTTTATGCTAATTTGTTACCAACTTAGGTTTGTGCTGTAGGTAAGACTGGAATTTCAGACAACAGTCAGGCAGTTCAGAAAATGTCATTTCATTGGAAAAACAATAACTAATATCTGAAACAGCATAAAAGGAACACTTTATACATAAATTAACATAGATTTGGATATATACAGGGCTCAGCATAACTGCACATTGTAAAAATGAATATTTTTATCTATTTACTCAGTCAATATAGGTAATATATTTAAAGTGTTTAAACAAAACAGATTTATGAAACAAATATATTTATTAAAATAACATTTAATCACTGAACTTATTTCGAAATAGGATACATTTAAATTCAAGAAAAACATTGCAAAAACAACCATACAAAATTTGAACTAAATTTTTTGGCTTCTTTTGATTTTTCCTTTTTAAAATATTTTATTAAATTTTTTCCCCATCTTATAAATTTGAGTGTAATTTCTTTTACCATTGTTGTAAGTTATTTTGCTAGATCGTCTCCAGATTTGATTTCAGTACTGATTAAACTAATCTATATGCACAACTATATTGTATAGCATCTAAAGAAAAATATTAATTAAAAAAATGATTTGTGAGGGTTATGCTTATATTTGTTGAGCACTGTATGTTTATACAATTTAATAGTGACAGTTTACAATTAATAATAAATTAAATTGCAATTCAATAGTATACAAATTAATAGTGCAAAATGTGACCCTTATGTTGCATGGGCATATTTTTTGCACTACTCAAAAACACATTGTATGGGTATTAAGGGTATTATATATGTAAAATATTATTATATTAGTAATAATATTCCTTTTATGCAAAAAATAATTAGAATATTTATTAATGATCATGTTCCATTAAGACATTTAGTAAATTTTATACTGTAAATGTATTGAAACCTTTTATTTAATAGTACTGTGCATTGCTAAGCACTACACTTCGATAACTGAAAAGTAATTTAATCGTTATTTTTTCTTAGGTTTCAACATCAGATTTCTCAAGATTGTTTTCGCATAAAAAAACATTTTGAAACACAATTCTCACATTTTTTGGGGGACAACTCAATTGTTTTATGTTCAATACACTTCAATTGTTTTATGTTCAATCCACTTCAATTTGTAAAAACAATTGTGTTTTGTGACAACATGAAGGAATTTTGTGAAACCCAGCATTTTTACAGCGTGGTTTTGTGGTCCAGGGTCACAATGTATTGCTTTACATTGCAAAATTGTCTTTGAGATAAAAGTAATTGTCAGTTACACGAAAATAAATGTCAACGTATCAGTATTGGCCCAAATTTTCACATTGTTGCATCAGTCTCCTCATCAGATGATAATTGTGTGCGCTCACCTATGAAATCGTTAGATCTTCCCAGATCATAGTCCCATACTGTGACCTCCAGCGTCTTATGAACCAGCTCAGATAGAGAGATCTCGTAGAAAAACTCCTGTTGGTGGTAAAATACAACGGATTATCTCAGCAGTTCAACAGATTCATTATACCATCAGGTAGATTGAAAGGCGACGCCTCCAGTTCTCATTTTATCAGGCAAAATGTTATGAAATGCCACTTTTGATCTGCTCTAATTCATTTCAAAGACATTTTTAAGCACAGAAGGATCTCATATGCATCATTTTGACAGCTCAGAAGCCACCTGGGGAATGATCAAAATACCGAACCCCATGAAAACTGCAGAGAAACAAATGGGATTTTAAGATTCTGCCAAACAGATGTTCCCATCTGGGGTCTCACACCCACTGCCTGAATTCAACAAAAATAAACATTTAGGCAATATAATGTAGCTATGTTTCCATCCAAAGATGCACAAAATTGGAATATCACATTAAACATTTGAGGATGAAGAACTGTTTTTATCCAATGAGTCAGAGAGAACAAAATAGTCACTTCCTGATAAATTGGCACCAAATATCAGAGAAAATGTCATTTCCTGCTGTAGGAGAAGACACTGTGGGCCTTTTTTATTATATAATAAATGACTTGTGCCTCAGAATGTGAAACGCAATGAAAACACGTTGGATTTTGGAGGTGTAAGACACTCTTTGGGAGCAAAGATGGCCAACACCGTTCTGAAGGAATGAACCACTGTAATGCCTTTGGGGGTTTTAGAATGACCAAAACATCATTCATTCATTTTCCTTCAGCTTAGTTGCTTATTTATCAGGGGTCGCCACAGTGGAATGAACCGCCAACTATTCCAGCATCTGATTTACACCGCAGATGCGCTTTAAGCTGCAATCCAGTGCTGGGAAACACCCATACTCACATTTATACACAAACACACACTATGGCCCATTTTAGTTCATTCAATTAACTTATAGCACACGTTTTTGGACTGTGGGGGAAACCGGAGCACACGAAAGAAACCTACATTAGTTCATCCTTAACTACTATGTACTTGCATCAAAAAAATAAATACAATGTACTTATTGTGTTCATAACGTATTTGAGAACACTTGTGATGCTCTTGAGTTGGGATAGGGGTGGGATTAAGGACAAGTTTGGTGGAATCGGTAGGTTTAAGGGTGGGTTAAGGGTTTAAGTGATGGTCAACAGTGTACTTACAAATGTAGTTACATTAATTACATATGTAATTACATACAGGTGTTTAATCAAGGATAAGTATGATGTCAAAAAATGTATTTACATAATAGGTACATTGTAACGAAATATTAATTTCGGTGTAAGTACATAATAGTTAAGGCCACTTAATATAAAGTGGGACCATTCAATAAATGTGTTTCCATTGCAGTTTATGCACATTTTTTATCACATAAGAAGTATCGCATATGTGATTTTATGCACAATTTCAAATTGTATGTGCATCTTAGCATTTCCATCAAGCATTTGTTTTTATCTGATATTTCAAATGCACATAAAAATAGATGGATGGAATCATAGCTAGTGATGCATTCTAAATAGAGGCTGCCAGGTTAAATCATGCCGGGATCAAACCACCTGGACCTCCCTCTTCTGACCTCCTCTCTCCCTGGAGCTGAAAACAGCCACACATGCTCATACCAGTTCATAAAACAGAAACTGGAGCAATTTCTAAATATAATACACAGAGGAGCGCTGCAGCTTCTGCCTCTTGTTCCTTCCAGGAATTTCCAGCACCCTCACGAACTGCTTTGATATGATGTGATATCATGGTTTCGCTGAGAGGGCTCCCGTGGAGCAGGGGGCAAACCTGCTTTTAAGCAGATAGCGGTGTGTGAGATTGGAACGAGCAGACTTCAATCTGAGCCAAGCAGTAATTATACCACCAGTCTGGGTGTGTATTACTTCTGAGTGAATGGAAACAAAACACTTAGCCTTTCTGGTGATCGCCTGCCGCCCACATGACAGAGCAAGCGTGAGACAGACGGGAAGGAGGAGAAAGAGAGGAAAAAAAAGCAACAGAGTGTCCAAATAAAACAGGGACGTCATTCCTAATGAAACACGGTGATGAAAGATAAAAGTCAGTATGGGTAGTTGATGAATTTTTATTATTTATAACACAATTGTTAGTGAAGTCTGATGTTTGAGGAAATATAAGTGATCACTAATTTGATAAATCTTTCAGTGTTTTTTTGTAATGTAAAAATGTCCTATGGTGTGACGGCAAATATGAAGAAAAACAACTCTTAAATAGGAACTATTATGCAAAAATCACTTTTATATGGGGGTTTAAACAGTTATGTGGCAGAAGTCTGTGAATATAACCAGCTTCTAACGGTAAAAATTTATTAATACAATTGTTATAATCACACTTTGATTGACAATCTCCCTTTGTACATGTCATAAGAGTGAGAAAGCCCCGTCCATTAGTGATGATCTTTCCCTCATTAGCATAGGACATAAGTCTTGTTTTTGAATCTGCCACTATGCTGACTCATTTGTATGGCACTATGCTGGTATTTGTAGCTCCGCCCTCTTTTAAAATGAGCACAATCTCATTTAAATTTAAAGCGAGAGTCACTAAAATGGCATAATTAGGAACAAAGCCTAAGCTTCAAAGAGTTATAAACCATTAATTGTGGGGTATTTTGAGCAGAAACTTCACATACACACTCTAGGGACATCAGAAACGCACAGTGCCTATAAAAAAACATCATACTTCTTTGAAATAATGACTTTATTTGTCATACAGCCTGAAATCAAAGTATATTCCAAATAACTTTTCCAGCCTTTGAAATGTTTTTGTTGCCTTCTGCTAACCTGTGTCTTTCTACAACTTTATCCCGAAGGCCTTTTGAAAGCAGGGTGTAATGCGAGTAAAGGTATAGATTTTCACTGGTGGTTTTTCTAAAGGAACTGTATTTTATATCTCAGGCATAATACATATCAGGCATAACAGGTCCCCTTTAATAATCAACAAATAGTATGAGAGCAATTTATATTCATGGTTAGACACTTATCTTCATATATTGTGCTATTTATATTAAATTAAAGCTTTAGTTAAATAATCTTGAATTGGGTACTTCAGCTAATTAAGTTTTTCATGGAATTGCCTGAATTAAAATGGGCATATATAGTGTCACACCACAGGACATGGTTTTCACTGACTAAATGTATCAAGTTCGTATGTTTTTAGAAATATATATATGGAAAGAACTGATTGCCATTTACTAAAATAGCCACTAGTAAAATTAGACATGAGCAGTGGTGGAAAGAGTACTGAAAAATCACACTCAAATTAAATACCATTACTTGCCCAAAAATGTAGTGAGTAAAAGTATCTGCTGTAAATATTACTCAAAGTATGAGTAATAAGTAGCCCTTTTAAAAGCACTCAAGAGTAGCGAGTAGTCACATGCAGTTACATGCAGTTTGTGCAGGGATGTGTAAACTTAACATTCTGTAGTGCATTTAGTTATTATACATTTAGTTATTTAGTGCGATTTCAGTCATTCAACATAATTTTCTCATCAGTGACATGAAGTCTAAACAGCCTCTCGATCATTGTATGTAAAGATTTCAAGAGTTCACACTTAGCTGATGATTAATAATAAAGCTTGTTTGGCATGCTGTCCCGAAAGAGAGCCCTGAGCTCATAAGATCCTCGAGCCCGGGGCTCCCTCCCGTTTGCAAGGTGAGAAGGGAGTTTGAGCACAGGCAGATCTCAAGAACTCCCCTGCTGTAGTAGCTAATGAACAAATAGTAATTGCTCTTAGGAGATAACTACTTACTAGGAGCATGTCTATGGTGCCGATTTGGATTAGTCAATTAACTTATGTTGCATGTTTTTGGACGGTGGGAGGAAACCAGGGAACCCAGGGGAAACCCACATGAACACGGGGAGAATGTAAACTCCGCACAGAAACGTCGGCTGGCTTGGTGAGGACTAGAACCAGTAATGTTCTTGCTGTGAGGCAACAGTGCTAACCACTCGGCAACCGTGCCACCCATCTAGGAAAGGAGGATGACATGTGATATGGAACTTAGGGTATTTATAGTGGCTTAGGAATCGTCTTATTGGTGAATCATAAATTGGGTAATGCGAGACCAGCCGCAAGCAATTATAAACACGTGATCCTCCCGAAATTAGTTTAGAAATAAACTTCACTTATTTGAATCTCTGACTCCAGCTCTTCTTCATCTGACAGACTGGTCATTCTTTGGCTTCAAACTGTAAATTATCCCAACAATACGTCTAAGAATAAGCCAAAACTAGACTAGTCATCAAATTTACCAACACAGGCTCATTGTGAAAACGTAGTCCCACAAACGTTTCTGGAGACCGCACATTACGTGGTCAATGGTACGTATGGCTGTGTTAAATTTTTTTAAACGAATGCTACGGGGCAGTGTGACGCCGTTTCTTTTCGCGCTTACCAGCCGACTGCTCGCCTCGTGTGGACCACTTTCCCACTGCAACCAGTTTGTCCCGTTAGCTTGCAGTGATCGTCGGTGGACTCCAGACGCAGAGAGGAGTTGACCATGATGACGGGGTTCGAGTACGGTGTGGAGTGCTTTCAGAAGCAGGTAAGACAGAAACAGAATCCAAATAATGGAATAAACCAGTAAATAACAGGGGGAGAATGTGGTAAAGTCTGAAAATGTGGTAAAAATATTCTGGATTGCTTTTTTTGAGAGTTGTTGGTTGGGTTTAGGGAAGTATGTGGGTGGGTCAATCAATAAAATGTTGGTTGGGTTTAGGGAAGGGGGAGGGTGGGTCAGTCGATTGGATGGTCAGTCAGTCATTCAGTCAGCCAGCCAAACAGTCAGCCAGCAACGGCCTTTGGTGGATTTACGCGAGAACAGCAGGAGTTAACAGCACTCGCGAGAGACATTTGAGATCTCAAAAAGCATAAGCAGCAGCCTCTCGTGGATTTGTGAAAACAAAAAGTGCAAAAAGACGTACCTCACGGGACGTATTTTGCGTCCTCCAGAAACGTACTCAGGACTACGTTCTCACAATGAGCCTGGGTTGAAATTAACATAAATGAATGACTACACATATAAAGTCTGTCTAGTCTGTCTGTCTGAGTTTTGGGCTATTCTTAGATGTCTATTACATTTCCACTGACAGCCCAAGTTTAGCCTTGTTTTAGCCAGGCTTAAACACAAAAGTGTTTGCTGTTTATTAATGATTTTAATGATTTTCTTTTTATAAATGATTAGAGCTGTTATTTATTGAACTATGCTAGAGTTTTGAGATGTGGCTGAAAGATTTACAGTAGTATTTATAACCAGATCTCCATGGAAGACAAAGAAAAGTTTAACCAATTACTGCACTTTAAATGACGGCAATACTAATTATATTCATTTTCGTCATGTGCGACAGCTGAAAATCCAACGTCACCTCAACAACCCATGCGTCTTTTGGGAATTTGAATAATGTGAAGCGAGCGCAGATACAGCGCAAGGAAATATTGGAGCAGACATCTCATTAACACTCAAAACGCTTGACACACACACATGCGCAGGAGTACTGAAACGAGCGTGCCAAAACTCCCTGCCAGCTTCTTCAAACACATCCGTACCTCGTTGAATTCTGGATTGAGGGTCTTTTTAATCACTGACGTTTTGTGTTTGGATTTCTTCTTCACATCTGGCTTCAGGTATCTGGAAAGAGAACGGCAGATAGCAGAACAAAGTGAAGGAGAGCAGGAGATTAAAACAAGCACACGCATATGAAACCGACTCCGGACACGTTTGCGCGGAGCTGTTTGCGTTTCGGCTTTTCTCGCGGTGACGTCCCACTGGCCTCCATAAAAATTTGATTTGCTTTATGTACTGCTGTTAACTCTCAGCCACCCTCCCCCCAAGACACACAGTTCGAATATGGCTTTGATCCTGAGGAAAAGAGAGAATGTGTATGTGTGTGTTTGCGAGAGAGAGAGAGAGAGAGAGAGAGAGAGAGAGAGAGGGAGAGATACTGGAAGGGATGTGAGCGTGGGTGGGGGTCCTGTCTGTTCTTATGCCATTTTGCCTGGGGAGGAAGAACTGTTTGGGAGCGTTTATTTTAATACATGATGTGAGAAATAATGAGAGATTAGAGGGGGGCACAAATGAGAGAGTGAGATGTAGAGACACATCAGAGGAAAGACGTAGGACGTAGAGTGTTTTTTTTTTAGCCTTATTATACTATCTCTCTCTCTTATTCTCTCTCACTCTCGTTTTACAGTTTCTCCTACTCGCTGTCCACCTCGGAGATTTGTTTATGGCATCTCCCTTCCAAACTGTGTGTTCTTTTATTTTTCTTTGGCCTTTTTAGTTTTTCTCTTTGTTGTTGCCGACTATTTACATGCCTCACTGTATAACGCACCTTACTGTATTGCACTTTTTAATTATACTTTATGCTTCATTTGCATTAAGATGGTGTCTTGCCTTTTTAACTTATAACTGATATGTAATAAAGCTAATATATATAGACATGTTAAATGTGTCTTAAAAAACACAGTCTCTTAAGTTTTGATAATATTATAAAATATTCAAAAAATAAATAAATTTAATACCAGATTTAAGAGTTCGCCCTTGCTGATGATTGATTATAAAGTGTGTTTGGCATGCTGTCCCGGGAGCGAGCCCTGAGCTCGTGGGATCCTCGAGCCCGGGGTTCCCCCCCGTTGCAGGGCGAGAGGGAAGTCCGAGTTCAGGTAGGTCTCAAGAACTCCCCCGCTTGGCAAATGTAGATTATGAATAGCTCTGGAGAGTGTATTCTGAATTCTTCTCTTATCTATGATGCCGATTTAGTTTGTCAATTTACTTATGTTACATGTTTTTGGTCTGTGGGAGGAAACCGGAGTGCCCTGGGAAAACCCACCTTAACACAGGGAGAACATGCCAACTCCACACAGAAATGCCGACTTAGTCTGGTAAGATCTGAGCCAGTGACATTCTTGCTGTGAGGCAATGGTGCTAACCATTGGGCCTCCGTGCTGCTCTAATAAGGAAAGGGGAGGAGTAGGGGTGGAAGGGGGGAGGCGATCAAGGCCTTAGCCATCAAGACGAAGATGGCTAAGGTAAGAAATTTAAGGAATTTATAGTAATTTAGGAATCGTCTGATTGGGGAATCATGCATTAGCTAATGAGGACCAGCTGCTATCAATCATAAGCGTGTACTCCTCTGGAAATTAGTTTATAAAATAAACTCACGTAGAGAAAACATCTCGAATGACACGTTCTGGTAAGAGGGGGATGCATTGTCCCTTGATGTAAAAGCTCTTTTGGTCAATCTTCTTTTATTCATAAAGCCACAAGTCTATGAAACTCTCACCCAACAGAAATAATCACATGCATATTATAAAATGTTTTCACCCCTGACTAAGGTGGTTTTGTCAAATCAAATTTGTACACACTGAGTAAGATGTTTTTGATTTGTCAGTGTTTTAGCTTATATGTGATTCTGCCTGTATGTTTTAACTGACTTTTTTTTAATGAATGAATTATTATTGTTTTAATTTTGACCTGTCCAGGGACTGCAGGTGGAAAATCTTGCTACAATCTGGCACAATGCATCTTTCCTTTTTAAGGTTAATGTAAATTTTGTGCATGTCCCAGTTAAATAGATAAATTCATTCATTCATGTGAACCTGGTCCACAAAAGCAGTGTTATTTTCGTTGGATGGGTATATTTTTGGCCATATCCCAAAATAAAGTGTTTATCTTTCATGAAAGTCATTAGAATTTTAAGTAAATATCGTGTTCCATGCAAACATTTTGTAATGCTAACCTACGTGCTCAGTAGTTAGCTCCATCACCCCATAGCAAAAAGGTCTCTGGTTCGAGTCTGGGCTGCCCGATGTGGCATTTCAGTGAGAAGTTTGCATGGTCTCCCCCTGTTCCTCTGCGTGCTCCGGTTTCCCCCACAGTCCAATGACATGCAGTATAAGTGAATTGAATGAAAAAAGTAAAGTGGCTGTAAGTCTGTGTGAATGAGAGTGTGTGTGGGAAGGGCTAGAAGGGCATTCGCCACATAAAACATACGCCAGAGTAATTGTCAATTCATTCCACTGTGGCAACCGCATATAAAAGCACTAAGCAGAAGGAAAGGGAGGAGATAAATATATAAAAACTCAATTAAATATAAAACTTTAGAGTAGATTTTCTCAGTGGTTTTTTTGAGGTTGGTTTTTTTTGCAACCTCATGTGCCAGATTTTCAAAAGGTAAAAAATTTATTTGAACTAATCCTAGCAAACCATCCAACATCAATGGGTAGCTTCAGGTAGATTTTTACTTCTGACGCTGACACTGACTTACACCTCTCAAAAAATGTAACTACATGTAGCACAAATGTAACTACATGTAGCACAAGCTCTGCTATTGGTCAGTTTGGTAGTGGTGTTGAGCGTGGGCAGCGCAGAGAGCCGCGAGCCCAATGGAGCGAGAGTGTTTACAAGTGTTCAGTCCTGTGAAGGAGCTCCAGATGGAAACTTTTGTTTTGTGTTTACCTCCTTGTACATAAAGGTAGTGTTCAGAAAAAACAAAACACCCGTAAAGAAACTCGACACAGAGGAACATAAAAACCTGCTGCCAGCTAGCGTTTCAGAAGTTTTATGCTGAGCAATGCAAACAGCACACAGATGTATAAATGCACGACTAACCGCAATGCATACACCGTGGGTCCCGCCGATCACTCAATGCAGAAGTATAAATCAGCCTTTATTGAGCTTATATCTGTATATATATCTGTATATTCGTGTGATGTACAAATCTCAATTTTAAAAAAGTACATCTTTGAATGGTTTCGTGGTCCAGGGTTACATATTTTATATTAACTTATTTATATTAATGCTGGAGAAAAATTCATCATGTTTTTGTTTTTTTTTTACATAATTTGTATGTGTGTACTGTGTGTATATTTATTCTGCCTAGTTTTGTATAGTTTTCTATAGTGTGTATCACACACACATAATCAATATGTATATAATACACACACATTTATTATGTTAAAGCAAAGCAAATTTTTCTATTTTGGATGCAAATAATCACCATTAATCTTTGCCCATTACTAACTTATATACATTGTTACTTGCACTACTGTTTAGAAACTGCGTTTTTGATTGACTCTGAAAAATCTAAAGACCTAATCTAAAAAAAAATACATAATGTAATCCAAATGTAATCTAATCTTCTGAGATCTTTTCATTGCACATCTTTTTTCATTGTGCGTTTACACTGTAGTTTTGAGAAAACTTACATTTTGACGTAGGGATCTGAGAAGCCATTGACGTCCATGGCGGCCAGATGAGCGCAGCGCAGCACTCCGACATACAATCCCCCTCGCCGAGACTCTCCTTCACCCTCTGCAGGCGGGGGAAGGAACTGCAGCGAGAGCAACAAACGTCCCCTCTCTTCCAAACTTGTCATTTGTTCATTCTCCCACTGTAGGAAAGAACAAATTGAGGTTAGTTTAGGTGTCTATTTAATTGCTGGAATATTCCACTATCTGAAATATTGTCGTCCTTTTTTTATACTCCGTTTTTCATCTATATTAATTTGCTTTAACACAATCTACATTGTAGATGCGCTAAAGAAATAAATATTAATTGAATTTAATTGAGGTTAGGTCTAAAAATTTTACTAGATTATGCATTTACTGACAGAAATACCAGCGGTTCCACCAAGGCTAAAGTTTTAAGGCTAAAATTATGTGCATGTAAAATGTGGCATTGTTTGGATATGGTTACTTGAGCATCAACACAGTCACTAGGGGGTGGAAAGGCAGCTATACATGAATGAATGCATAAGGGGATTTTGCTCCAGGTAGTTAGGAATTCAGAATAATTCGGAATAAGAACTAGCTATCAGGACGGTCCCTGGAGAACTACAGCTTCCCCTCAGGCCATTTCTCTTGTTGCATTTGCAGTCTCCAGGAACTTTGAAGTGACGTAAGCCAGCAGACAATGACATCAAGCTGGGGATTCAGTTAAATCAACAACTGGAGAATGGAAATGCCATGACTGAAGCTGTGTTTTTGTAGTGTGAAATTTGTGTTTAAGTTTTGCAACTGAAAGATCAAAAAGGCAGGATAGGGGACGTCATCTTCTTGACAACCTATAATGCTACACATCATTAAGGCTGAGTAAAAACCTAATGCCGCAGACAAAATAAAAAACATTCATAAATTAGCAGTTTTTCGTATTTAATTTTTATTTTCTCCCATATATATATGCTTTTGAATTGTTTTATGGGACTTTGATATTTCTTTCAACAACTTTTGACCTTAAAAAAATTGAAAAAGTGACTTTTATTAACATTTTTTTAGATATGTTTTCATTTTATTAACATCTTTAAACATTTTAGTTTAAAGTGATATATCTTCTCGTTTGGTGTTGTATAATATGTTTAAAAAACCTCATAATAAACAGCCACTATGTTTTCTGTGTTCTACTGAGTGGTACGGTATGGGTCGATATGTTTTTATGGTTTCCACTGTCAAAAGGTACCAAAAAGCGAACCGTACCATACCACTTTTTAAGCACAACAAAAGGGTAGCAAAAGGCGGAGCCAGGCGCGCAGCTGAATGCTATTGGTTTACATACACTAGTGCATGCACAAGCCAGGAGAATGAAAACAAAGGATTTTTTTTAAATACACAGCTGAGACATTACAACATGATAATATATACATATAATAACAAGCCATGGTCAACCCGAGCTCATAGAATTAACAATGGACTCTGTTAAAGGATGTTCCCCTTACATGTGCTGGTGAAGAATACAGATGAGAGGTCTGTACTGACTGTATATGTTCTGTATTGTTCATGAACCCAAATAAGACCTAAATGTATGTTTTGGGTATTTCTTTTGTAAATGGTAACATTTCAGAAACTGCACAACACTGTATGTGTTCATAAATGTTTTTTTCATTTTTTTAAAATATAAAAATCGCAGAAGTTACAGTAGGCTATTTCGCATTATCATTGACCTGTACCTATAATCAAATTCTGTTCATAGAAAGGTTAGTAATTAACATTTATACATAAGAATTTATGTATATAAAGCATTTGTTTAGTAAGAGGTGCTTCTCATACAATATGTGAACTTCAAGCAAGAATAACATCGACTTCAACTTTCTGTCGAACACCATGCAATAGTTCCAGGAACTAGAAAACAATGCACGAAATCTGACTACTAATATCTGTACAATAGCACATAATGGTATGCATATAGTCAAAGGGAAAAATGTATTGTAAAAATGGCTTGCTTTGTGACTCATTTGAAGGAATTTCTTTGTGCATTTTAGTGTCTTAAAAAGATTTCAACGATGAGGCCCCCTGGGGTAGTGAACAAACAGCTGGAACAGAGACCTGATTGAGACACACCCTTATATTTTAAGTGCCAAATGACTGATTGAAGGAAGTTGATCAGACATGTTCTGTTGAAAATAGCAGCGGTTGCTAGGCAGCAAAAGAATAATGTTGAGGTATTAAGTATAGGCCTATGTTTAGGGCTAAAATGAGATGTAAATGCAGCATCATGACTTGTTTACAGTAATTTATGCAAGAATCAACACTGTGTCATTGTATGGTGCAGAGGCAGATGTGTGGACACAATTACTGTGCAAGTCTTTGGTCACCATTATTTTATATTATTCATCCATTCTTTTCCCCCTGCATAGTCCCTTGTTTATCAATGTCGCCACAGTGGAATGAACCGACAACTATTCCAGCATATGTTTTACGCAGCAGCTGGCCTTCCAGCCGCAACCCAGTACTGGGAAACACCCATACACACTCATTCACATACACACTTATACACTATGGCCAATTTAGTTTACCCAATTCACCTATAGCACGTCTTTGGACTTGTGGGGGAAACCGGAGCACTCGGAGGAATATAAATATAATATGATGTGCATACAAAAGACCAATCAGAATTCCATGTGCAAATATATGTAAGAAAAAAGACTATTTCAGTTATGCAAATGTTACAATAACACCACTTCAATGGCTACACTTTTATATTCAATCAGTGTAAGTCAGAGTAAGTCAATGGAAGATTTCCAGACTTAACCTTGAGACGTGTGTCTTTAAGCTCACTGTTGAACTTACAAATGACTCAATATGAGGATCATTTGAATACAAATTTGAGCACTAGCTAGTACCTCACAGATACTAAACTAAACGGAGCTGTGATGATTTGCTTTTTTGTGACATTGTTTCACTGTATTATAAAAACATTGCCTGAATCTATTCTAAAATTTCAGTCTGTTTCTAACTTCAAAGGTTGGTCTATGTGTACTTTGTTTTGGTAGTTGTATTACATTTGTTATTCTGTTTTTTTTTCGTTATACAAATTGACATTACATTAAATAGCTATGTAAATTTACAAGAAAAAGGTTTCATATGTTTTTGAATAATTCATTATCACCATTTATTCATCCGTCATTAATCGTAAAAATGGGAAAGTCATATACATGGTTTCTTGGAGTAGTATGCTTAGTTCTGGACTGGGGGCTGATTTAGACACATTTATTGAAGTGAAATTAAATGAGTGAATAAATACACACACACTACCAGTCAAAAGTTTGGAATCAGTAAGACTTTTTAAAAAGCCAGTTCTGCTCACCAAAGCTGCATTTATTGATCAAAAGCACAATAAAAATGGTTAAATTATGATATATTATTAAAATTTTAAATAAAATTAAGATAAATGTATTCTTGTCATTCAATTCAGAATTTTATTCATCATTCCTCCAGTCTTGGATCTGTCACATCATCACATGATCCTTCAGATATCATTATGATGATGATTTGCTGTTTTATTATGATATGTAATTATTGGTGCAAAATCACTAATGATTTTTAGAATTATCAGTGCTGAAATTTTACTATTGACATGAATCCATTTTTCTTTTAGAATTATCTGATAATAAAGAAAGTTCAAAAGAATATTTTTTTTTACATATTACATGTATTTACTTTAAATCTTGAACAAATTATTTTGATAAATAAAAAAATTATTAATGGAACATTTGAATGGTATTGTATCAAACTGAAAACAAAAAAATTGTAAATAAAATAAAATAAAATAAAATAAAATTAAATTAAATTAAAAAATTAAAATAAAATAAAACAAAACAACAAAACAAAAAACACAACACAACACACAACAAAACAAACACAACACAACAAAACAAAATAAAAAATAAAATTGGTTTGTGAGACTGAAAACTAATCATGTTTAAAAATTTAAACTTTAAACCACATGAATTAATTAAATTTTCAACTACATTTAATAAAATAACAGTTATATAATATTGCAATACCATTTCACAATGTCATAGTTTATTTTCTTTAATAAATGCAGCCTTTGTAAGCAATAAAAAAAAAATCATATTATGAAACAAAAAAAAAACTTAATGATTCCAAACCCTTGACTGGTAGTGTGCATACACACAAAAATATTTCTGCTGCTTGTTAAAAAAGGTCCAGTGAAATGAATAAGGTTTTTTAGAAGTTAGTATCAGTATTGTTAGATTTTAGGATATTTATAAGCTAATAAATTCACTTTTAAGCAACCAATATAAAACGTAAAACATATATTTATAAACATGTAAAGTTTGTAGTTTGTCACTTCCGCCTAAATGGATCAACGGTTTTATTCAGTTTCTCATCAGATCATGACCAATCAAATGCTCTCAAGTATCTGACATGCCCGTCCCCTTCAAGACGCTTCACATTTGATGCGCTTGAGCTCAACCACTCACTGGCAAAGCAGTGATAAAACAAAACGCTATTGGCTGTTTAATAAAAAGGGGAGGAGCTACACTATGTCCCACCCTCTCTTCATGTTTCAGTTAAGATTACATCAAACACCGAATAAAAATGCACATTTCAAAGCACTTCATGGGAATTTTAACCTACTTAATTGTTAACCTTAACTTAATTCTTTTAAGTTCAATCCACTTAAATTTGTAATGTTAATTCATTTGATTTGTGTTGGGACAACATGGATGATTGTGAGGAACCCTGCACTCTTTATGATATATGATAAGTGGTTCATAACAAACTCTAGCACGCACTGAAATAAATCAGCTGCATTAAAAGTGATGGAGTAGGGGACTTACAAGACAATGACAAGGACTCCCTGTGGGTAAAAATCAGAGAATGTTCAACATGTAGAACAATTATAAACAGCTGGTTATGGCATGTAGTGATGCTAGTGAAGTGTGACATCTATGCACTCAATTTTAAACCATGCCGATCTGTTGTTTTCGGGAAATGTTAATTAAAAATTTGTGTTTCTTCCCTTCCTTGAATTCACATGCTGTGCCAAATTTCCATAAATAAATTGCTAACATTGATTCTAATGGAAGGCCACGTTTAATCGGTCTTAAAATGGAAAACTTTTTGTGGTCTTCTTCCTGTAGGATTCAGACTCATCCTCTATCAAACACAGAAAGTCATTTATCATGTTCTCTTCCTGCTCTGTTTAGTCTCAGCTCTGCTTCAATGGCTTTCAAAGGGGAAACGGGCAGATCTAAGCATAGCCTCTTTAGGATTTTCTGAGCTTGGGAGACTTAATGAGACATAATTGTATGATTTGGTGCAATGCTCACACATGCACACACACATATTCGTAGGGGCTTGAGAGAAGCTTATTTGAATGCCCATTAATAATGCATGCAGAGAATGCTCAAGTGTGACTCTGAATATGTAACACTTACACCACGAGAGCAACAATATTTACACGAAATTCTCGATAAACCATCTGTACGAATTAAATCGTTCGTTTTAATGACTGTGATCTTGGTCGGGAGCTGTAAGAGAGTATAATGGGGAAGATCAAAGTTCAGACTGAGGCAGAAAACACGATAAAGAGTGCTCTTTTCATCTCTTTATGTTTCAGTATATTCAATTAAATATGAAACCGACTGTTTTTTTAGATGAATAATAGTTATTTAATTTTGAGGTACATTTTAAACAGATGCTGCTATTTCAGTCATGTCGCTGCGCGCTCTTCACTAATTACAGAAAAACTGACAATTTATTAAGAAATATTAAGAAATAGTTTCTTTACTTTCCTAATTAAAATATTTTTAGAAACGTATTGTAACCTCAGTTTCCTTGTCACTTCCTATTCCTTACAAACAAATCACAAACATAAGTACAGAACATATGATGCATACTGTATTTCATTCTGGAATAGCCTTCCTAGCACAGTTCGGGAAGCAGTAACACTCTGTCAGTTTAAAACTAGATTAAAGACTCATCTCTTTGCATTAGCATACACATAAAACACAAATGCTTTGGAATCCAAATCCTCTAAAGGATTGTTAGTCTGCATTATTTCAAGAGTTCACGCTTAGCTGATGATTGATAATAAAGCTTGTTTGGCATGCTGTCCCGGGAGAGAGGCCTGAGCTCATAAGATCCTCGAGCCCTGGGCTCCCTCCCGTTTGCAGGGCGAGAGGAGAGTTTGAGCTCAGGTAGATCTCGATGAACTCCCCCTCGGCTTATTTCCAACTAGTGGCAGGACTGAGGTGAGGTGTATTCGTTAAGAGCTTGACTATGATAGCAATTGTGCTTTCAAATGACTTAGTGCGTGTTATTTGGACCGTGGGAGGAAACCGGAGAGCCCGGGGAAAACCCACGCGAGCACAGGGAGAACAAGCGAAACTCCGCACAGAAATGCCACCAGATTTAGTAGGGACTTAACCAGAGGCATTCTTGCTGTGAGGCCACAGTGCTAGTCACTGGGCCGCCGTGTCGCCCATCTGAAAGGAGGGAAAGTAGAAGTGGGTGGGTGGGGGGGTTCTTCAAGACGAAGAAGTTGAGATAAGAAAACTTTGGTTATTTATAGGGAATTAGGAATCGTCTGATTGGATAATTGGTTATTAGCTGAAGCTGAGAACAATCATAAGCACATGATCCTCTCGAAATTTGTTTATGAATAAACTTCACTTAGGGCAACCGGAGCCGGAACACTTCCCAAAAGACATTATAATTTGAATGGCATCTGCGCTTATATTAGTCTGTTTTTTATAATTCCAGAGGTTTCCATAATCCTGGACCAGGCCGTATCCTGAGCAGCTGCTGTGGTGGTCATGGAGGAGTGAAGAGCATGAGACCGATCCCTGTAAGACCTCAGTGACAGACGAGTCCTCGCATTGTTCCTGAAGGGCCAGTCGGTGACCCACCTGTAGTCTCGCCATGATGGACGTCCAGCATTCTCCAGCCTCCAGCGCCTAGACTGCAGCACTGCACAAGACGTCTGGCCATAGTAGAAATGGTTGTGCCCAACTGAGCCTGGCTTCTCTCGAGGTTTGTTAATTCTTCACTTTCGCCAACTGGTGAAGTTTTTTCCTCGCCACTGTCGCCACTGGCTTGCATGGTTTGAGACTTGTAGGGCTGCGCATCGATGGATTAATCTTCAGTGTTTGGACTCTCAGCAGTGAATATTAAACCATGCTGAATCGAACTAAACTGAACTTCAACACTGAAAACTGGACTGACTCTGTTTCAATTTTGTATAATGCATGTGAAGCTGCTTTGACACGATCTACATTGTGAAAGCGCTATACAAATAAAGATGAATTGAATTGAACTTGTGGTAATAGTTAGTTCAGAACATAATATGTGATTAAAATAACTAACATTGTAAATCTCAGTATATAACTAAGAGAAAATAATGCTGTTTTACATGTCGAGGATATGATATCATGTCTATGAGATCATTTTATTAATTTTACTTCTGCCTAGTCTCTTATTTATCAAGGGTCGCCACAGCAGAATGAACTGCCAGCTATTCTGGCATATGTTTTTCCAGAGTGGATGCCTTTACAGCCACAACCCAGCACTGGGAAACACCCATACACTCTCGCATTCACACATACACTCATGCACTATGGTTCAATTAATTCATACAATTCACCTATAGTGCATGTCTTTGGACTGTGGGGAAAACCAGAGCACCAGGAGGAAACCCATGCCAACACGGGGAGAACATGCAAACTCCACACAGAAATGCCAATTGGTTCAGCCGGGACTTGAACCAGTGACCTTCTTGCTGCTAATGGAGGCGATCGTTCTCCATTATTCATATATTAAGGACTTAACATTATTTATATTCAGTGTTTATTGCTGCTAAAATTAAAGCATGTAGAAACTCTTGTGTAAATAAAGTTATTATTATTATTATAACTTTGAGAAGCAGAGTCTACTGTACATTATTAATATTCTTCTGCCACAATTTTTTCAAAGTTGAACCAAACTGTTATTTTCAAGTGTTACTGTGATGATAATTCTCCTCATTTTGAACAGTAAAAAGCTTCTGAAGCCACATATCTAGAGTTAATGATCGTGAATGCATTCAAACGATAAACGTGTTTGCATGTTCTCCTCGTGTTTGCGTGGGTTTCCTCCGGGTGCTCCGGTTTCCCCCACAAGTCCAAAGACATCCACTATAGGTGAATTGAATAAACTAAACTGTCCGTAGTGTATGTGTGTGAATGAGAGTGTATGGGTGTTTCCCAGTTCTGGGTTGTGGCTGCAACTACTGATTAAGACAGACATGCAGAACATGCAGACTTCATATTCAAACAGTCCTTTTGCTTTTTAATATGCACAGATGCTACTCCACATTGCAATCTGGTCAGCTGTACTTTAAAAGAATCACTCATCTAAAAAGTTCCCAAATTTCAGGACAACCCACATTTCCATAACTGCAATTCCAACATCTAGAGCTCATTAACTTTTTCATAT
Organism: Danio albolineatus; assembly: GCA_903798035.1. Classification (NCBI taxonomy): domain Eukaryota; kingdom Metazoa; phylum Chordata; class Actinopteri; order Cypriniformes; family Danionidae; genus Danio; species Danio albolineatus. The sequence goes on from CAIGQQ010029532.1 coordinate 379,264, forward strand.
TCAAGTTACCGAGTTCAAAAAAGTAGCACATTTCAGTAATGACCTATATATATTTAAACTAATGGGATTTCACATTCGCCGTGGCAATCTAACACTGCAAATGACCTCCCATGCATTTATAAGCAAAGTGTCACATCTTTGCATTGCTTTATTTCGGTCTGCCTTGCTTTGTTTTAATCCATCTGTCTCTCGCTCTCTCTCCCTTTCGTCTCTTTTTGCCAGCCGAACCTTCAGTAACCAGCAAAAGCACAGGATCAATAGGGTAATCATCACAGTGTCTCTCTCCCCCTGTTTGTTTTTCTAAAAAAGAGCCTTGTTATTTCTAGTTCTTTACCTTGCACTTTGAAATTCCCCTTATAGCCATGTCTGCCACATTGTGTGTGTGTGTGTGTGTGTGTGTGTGTTTGTGCCCGGTTTGCGGTTGTGTATTTTTTGCCCATTAGTGAGAAACATGCCAAGCCAAACCTGTTTGCTGGCAAGTGTGAGGTTTCATTAATGTAATTGTGCCGGGACAGATACAGATACTGTGTGTGTGTGTGTTTGTGATTTTTTTTTTTGTTGCCAGACCTTCATTAATTGAACAGCGAGGACACACAAACAGACAGAAGGGCGACCCCTGCGTTATAAACAGACAACTCATAATGCAAACAGCGAGGAGAGCAGCCTGGCGGTTTAAAGCTCAAGAGACCCACAAAATAGCTGCACGTATAATTCCCTGCCTCACGGGGTCAACTACACTAAGAACCGCCACTTAGATGTTACGGTCACTTGCAGTTGTTGCCCGTTTCCCACTCAGGAATTGTGTTTGCTGGAGAGCGCACGCAATTATCCACAGTTAAGTTGAAAATGTGTACTTCAGAGCGGGAATATTTGCATAAATATAAAATGTTAGGGATGAGAATTTCTTTCAGTCTAATGCAGTAGTTAGACTACTGGTCAACAGTGTGAATTATTATTCATTCATTTTCCTTTGGCTTAGTGCCTTTATTAATCTGGTGTCGCCACAACGGAATGAACCGCCAACTGATCCAGCATATGTTTAACACAACGGATACCCTTCCAGCTGCAACCCAGTACTGGGAAACACCTATAGAAATGCCAATGGGCACTCAAACCAGTGACCTTCTTGCTGTGAGGCAACAGTGCTAACCACTGAGCCATACCATGCATTATTCTATTTGTTTATCATTAGTTTTTTTTTTTAAAGAAGGCTCTTCTACTCAACAAGGCTGCATTTATTAGATTATAAATTAAAATAAACTATGATACTGTAAGAAATGACTACAGTTTGTTAATTTTGATGTATTTATTCCATTCCATTTGAACACTTGATGATAATAATCGTGGAACCAACATCACTACTTGCTATACACTTTTTACACACACATACACTTATTTAACAACACACTTTACATGCCAATTTGCACATAACAGCTGCACATATAACATTGTATATAGTAATACACCTGTACATACACTTGTCAATTTGTATATTTGCATTTAACACTTCTATTTTTTGAATATATTTATTATTTGTTTTTTGTCCTGTCTCTGTAATTCTGTTGCACTGTAGAAACTCTGTCACGAAAACAAATTCCTCTTTCAAAAAAATAAAGCTCTTTCTGATTCTGATTCGTCATTATACCAAAGCTAAATTTTCAGCATCACTATTCCAGTTTCTTAATATAAATAATTTATTGCAGAAGAAGTACATATATGGTGTTGTTGAAAGCAGTTGTGCTGCTTAATGTTTCTGTGTAAACTATGATATTACTTTTCAAAAGTAGTATTCGAAAAAGTCTTTTAAAAATACTTTTATATGAACTCAAAGCATTAATCAATTAATAAATTAATTAATTAATTAAATTTCCTTTGGCTTAGTCGCTTATTAATCAGGGGTCGCCACAGCTGAATGAACCATCAACTATTCCAGCATATGTTTTACACAGTGGATGCTCTTCCAGCTAATATAATTGGGAAACGTCCATACACACTCATTCCACACACACACTATGGACAATTTAGCCTACCCAATTCACCTATAGCACATGTCTTTGGACCGTGTGGGAAACCGGAGCACCCGGAGGAAAACCACGCTAACATGGGGAGAACATGCAAACTCCACACTAAAATGCCAACTGACCAAGCTGAGGCTCGAACCAGTGACGTTCTTGCTGTGAGAAGATGCCCGTGCTGCCCGGGGCTAATAATATTGACCTTAAAATGGTTTTTAAAAATTTAAATCTGCTTTATTTTAGCTGAAATAAAACAAATAAAACTTTAACTACACTGTAAAAAAATCCAACTTACAAATTGTTAACTCAGTTTAAAATTGTAAGTTAAGTACACATATGAAAGTTAAGTGGTTCAAAGAAAGTTTAAAATTCAGTTGAGGAGACTTTAAATTTTGATTTCTCCATATCTTCAAAAAATAAAAAGTTGAGTTAACTTAAAATTTTAAAGCAAGCAGCTGCAAAGAAATTTTGAGTTTTATTAAGCTTGTTTGAAGTTGTGCCAAATTATTCCGTAAAGTATAATTGACTTAAACCAGCCTTTTTGGTCAACTTAAAAAATTAATTTGACACAACTTCAACCACTGAAGCTTAATAAAACTCAAAGTTAACTCAACTTTTTATTTTTTACAGTGTAGAAGAAAGAATATTAAAGGAAATACTGTGAAAAATTCCTTGCGCTGTTAAACATAATTCACATCAAACATCAAAACAGAATTTTGACTTCAATTCTAAATCAATAACAAAAATAGTTACTGTTTATTATATTTTATGTGTAAATACAGCCTTGATAAACCGTTGAGGCTTCTTTTACACACATGAAAACAATCCCTGTGATCTTATGACCAACAGTGTACGATAAAACACAAATTCAGGAAATCTCAGAGGGACAGAAGCAGATGGCGGTGTGTAGCAGTGGCTTCGAGTTTCTTCGACTAATTGAAACGCCAGTGGCATTTGTGAATGGGGAAAAATTAATTTAGCACGCTTTAAATGCTGTATCCTAAATTGCTTGGGCTTTTGCCTGCATGTGCACGGTGAGGTTTCAAACTAATGACCCCGATCGTGCAGAGAGCCGCTAATGATAATGAGTGGGTGTTTCCAGCAGGTAAACAGGTGTGCGGTCGGTGCACAGCTTTCATATTGAGATTTGCGTGATTAGCAGACAGATGGCACTGCAGCAGTCGTCAGCCCACAGAGCAATCTGAATGTGTGCCAGTCGTGACACCAAGAAATCCAGAGCTTTAAATAAACAGAGTAACTGTTGCGCCAATAACTGTGTCACTTTCCGATTTTTCCTTTGCCTACGGGGTTTGTTCTGCGTATTCCTCCTACACCTTTGTACTGTATTTATCTCCAATCCTCAGCTGTATTCAATGCTTTTTTATTCATTCGAAAGGAACCATCTTCATCCTCTCTCTCTCGTGACTTTAGAAATGCGTATGCATGAATTTAGACATTCTTGTTTTGTTTTAGAAAATAATTATCATAATGATAATAATGATGATGATGATGATGATGATAATAAAATGATAATAATAATAATAACAATAACAATTGAAAGTTTATTTACACAATTGTTCTTTAATTGTGGTAAACCTATAGGGATCCTATTAAGAATGTTAATGTTAAGCAGTTCATAATGTTAAGCATGCATAGATTGTGGGAGGAAAACTGACCTCAGTTTTTGTTGTAGATTTTATTTTTGTTTAGATTTAGTTATTTGGTTGTGTCAATAAAAAAATAAACAAAATAAAAATAAACAAAATTAAATAAGTAAACTAGTGCTGTCAAACGATTAATCGCGATTTATTCATTTCATTCATTCATTCATTCATTTTCTTTTCGGCTTAGTCCCTTTATTAATCCGGGGTCGCCACAGCGGAATGAACCGCCAACTTATCCAGCATTTGTTTTACGCAGCGGATGCCCTTCCAGCCACAACCCATCTCTGGGAAACACATCCATACATTTTCATTCACACACATACACTATGGACAATTTAGCTTACCCAATTCACCTGTACCGCATGTCTTTGGACTGTGGGGGAAACCGGAGCACCCGGAGGAAACCCACGCAACCACGGGGAGAACATGCAAACTCCACACAGAAATGCCAACTGACACAGCCGAGGCTCGAACCAGCGACCTTCTTGCTGTGAGGCGAACGTGCTAACCACTCGGCCACCGTGGCGCCCCTAATCGCGATTTATCACAACCGAAATAAGTGTTTACATAATGTGAGCTTACTCATAGTGTGTAAATATTGTGTGCAACTTTTGACAACACTAAAATAAACATAAATAAACAAATAAATATAAATAAACATAAATAAATCAAACAACAAACAAATAAATAAATTTTAAAAACATATGTCTACTTAGTTTAAAATAAATAAATAAATGTTTTGTTATTTAAATATTAAATTTCAGCCAACTAAGATATCTGATCTGCATTTTTTCTTAGTTATAAGTTTTATTTTTGTTTAGCTTTTGCAATTTGGTTGTTTTAATTAGAAACAAAACAAAACCAAACAAAAAATAAATTAAATATTTATTTCAAGAGTTCGCCCTTGCTGATTGATTATAAAGCGTGTTTGGCATGCTGTCCCGGGAGAGAGCCCTGAGCTTGTGGGATCCTCTAGCCTGGGGCTCCCCCCTGTTGCAAGGTGAGAGGGGAGTCCGAGTTTAGGTAGGTCTCGAGAACTCCCCCACTTGGCAAATGTAGATTATGAATAGCTCTGGAGAGTGTATGCGGAATTCTTCCGATTTAGTTTGTCAATCTTCTTATGTTAGATGTTTTTGGTCTGTGGGAGGAAACCAGAGTGCCCGGGGAAAACCCACGCAAACACGGGGAGAACATGCAAACTCCTCACAGAAATGCAGACTTGGTCTGGTAAGATCTGAGCCAGTGACATTCGTGCTGTGAGGCAATGGTGCTAACCATTGGGCCTCCGTGCTGCCCTGATAAGGAAAGGGGAGGAGAAGGGGTTGAAGGGGGGATTCTTCAAGACGAAGATGGATAAGGTAAGATATTTAAGGAATTTATAGTGATTTAGGAATCGTCTGATTGGTGAATCATGCATTAGCTAATGAGGACCAGCTGCTATCAATCATAAGCGCGTGCTTCTCTCGAAATTAGTTTATAAATAAACTTCACTTAGTTAAAAATAAATAAATGTTTTGTTATTTAAATATTAATGTTAATTATTATTAATAATAAAAAGAGAAGTGTATTCTTGACTAATTGCTGAAGTAAAATACATTTAATTGATTACATGCAGTTTATTATTTCAGTTATGCACATGATTGCTGTGTCATTAAATTCAACTCAATAGCTACTGCCACTTTGAGAGTAAAAAACACAAAAAGGCTAATCATTATTTAAATCTGACTCAAAATAACTGCCTGTGCTATATACAGTATGTCACAAAAGTGAGTACACCCCTCATATTTCTGCAAATATTTATTTATATCTTTTCATAGGACAAAACTGCAGAAATGACTTTTTGACACAATGAAAAGGAGTCAGTGTAAAGTTCGTTTAGCAGTGTAAATTTAGTGTCCCCTCAAAATAATTAAAAATACAGTCAATAATAGCTGAACCCCTGGCAACAAAAGTAAGTACACCCCTTAGAAAAAAATTGAAAAGTTGAAATATTTTGTCCGGCCACCATCATTTTCAAGCACGGCTTTAATTCTCTTGGACATGGAGTTGACCAGAGCTTCACAGGTTGCCACTGGAATCCTCTTCCATCCTCCATCACAACATCACCAAGGTGGTGGACGTTTGACACCTTGTGCTCCCCCACCTTCCTTTTCAGGATGCCCCAGAGGTGTCTTAAGGGGTTTAGGTCTGGAGACATGGTTGGCCAGTCCATCTTTACCTTTAGCAAGCCAGTGAGGTGTATTTGGGGTCATTATCATGCTGAAACACTGCTTTATGGCCCAGTTTCCGGAAGAAAGGGATCATGCTCTGCTTTAGTATGTCACAGTACTTGTCAGTATTCATGTTTCCCTCATTGAATTGTAGCTTCCCAATACTAGCAGCACTCATGCAGTCCCACATGATGACACTCCCACCACCAATTTAATGATAGACAAGACACACTTGTGTTTGTACTCCTCACCTGGTTGCCACCACACACGCTTGACACTATTTGAACCAAATAGGTTTATCTTGGTCTCATCAGACCACAGGATATGATTTTAATAATCCTGATCCTTAGTTTGAATGTCTGCGACAAATTGTCTGCGAGCTTTCTTGTGCATCGTCTTTAGAAGAGGCTTCCTTTGAGGACAATTCAGCTATTATTGGCTGTATTTTTAGTTATTTTGAGGGGACACTAAATTTACACTGCTAAACTAACTTTACACTGACTCCTTTTCATTGTGTCAAAGAGTCACTTCTGCAGTGTTGTCCTATGAAAAGATATAAATAAATATTTGCAGAAATGTGAGGGGTGTACTCACATTTGTATACTGACTTGCATTTCATGGGTCTCCAAGAACCATAATATCAGCTAAAACATTTTGGATTGACAAGCAATGTTTAAATCAACAGCAAATGTCCTGTGTTTCTGTGTTAATCTCTCCTTTTATTATTAAAGTGTTCTTCTTTTTGCTGTTTGCATGTTCTTCCCGTATTGGCGTGGGTTTCCTCATGATGTTCCAGTTTCCTCAACAATCCAAAGACATGCGCTATAGGTGAATTGAATAAACTATTCAATGATTGAGAGTGTATGGCTGTTTCACAGCACTGGGTTGCGGCTGGAAGAGTTGGCGGTTCATTCCACTGTGTCAACCCCTTTTGAGTAAAGGGAATAAGCCAAAGCCTTTTGGACTACAGATTCTTCCTCAAACACAGATATGATATGGATTCACTTGCATTAAACCCTTGCCTCTAACATCCCATTTTGTTCTCTCCAGAAAACTGAATGTAATTAATGATCGCATTTGTTATGAATAGTTTATTTTTGCTGCAACTGTCCCTTTAACATGGTTTGGTTTCCCCCTGAACATCACTGTCTGTGTGATCCCCCTAAGCGCTTCAGCAGTTTTCTCCTGTCACTTCTCGTTCTCTTCCTCCAGAGACCTGCGAGTGTGTTGTCTGTCACTCATCCGGCACCCTCTGTCCATTCATAACCCCATAACCTTTCGCTCCTTCTTTCCCTTCATCTCCTCTATCTATGCCTCTGTGTCTTTTTTTTACGTAATCTCTCCCCTTCCTTTGAAAATGTTATTATTCTGGTGTCCTGAAATCTCTGATGCTTTCATGTGGGTGGTGAAGCATTCTATACCTCTGTACACCTTAAATTAAAATATTATCGATTTATTAAAGCAAAATGCAGAGAAATGTTTTGAGCAATATTCAAATTTTCACTGATTTCAATGTTTAAAATCATGCATGTTAATTATTAGTTTCCATATTTTGTGATTCACTGTTTTTTTTCTTCTGTTTATTTACTGTTTTGAATTGCATCATGGGAGCTTGAACTTCGATCTGTGGACTTTTGATGTTGAAAGTTCAACTAAGCAATTTAACAGTGACTTTTACTGACATTTTAGTAGTTTGACAATATATTGTATGAGAAATGCTATATAATATATAATAATTGCATGTTTTTTAAAGCTTAAGGAAAGGGAGTGATTATATTATATTAAAATAACAGATAAAGTACTGCCACTTTATTACCAGACTTTTGTGCTAACACCAACCCAGACAATATATAACTCCAAAGTATTAAAAATGTCAATACAAGTTACTTATTTCAAACTTTTCAACATCAATAGTTGTTGGAGGAAAGATCAAGACCCCATAGTACAATTCAAAAGCATGAATAAATAAATAAATAAATAATAATAAAAACATTATTCACGAGTTACAAAATAATGGTAATTTACAGATATTTTTATACAATGTATAATAATCAGATTCCAAAAATCAAGTACTTCAATTAATTAAAGTTACATTTTTTAATACACTGTCAGAAATAAAGGTACAGGAGCCGTAACTGGGGTGGTACCTTTTCAAAAGGTACATGTTTGTAGCCAAAGAGTCCATAGTGGTACCTCAAAGGTGCATATTAGTGCCCAAATGTACCTTTGAGGTACCATTATGGACCATTCAGGTACAAATATGTACCTTTTGAAAAGGTACTGCCACAGTGACAGCTCTTGTACCTTTATTTCTGAGAGTGTCGAATACAGTTACTTTTTATGGATTACATGATTACATACAGTATAATTTTCATAAAGGCAGAATGTTGTTTGAAATTCATTTTTTGCCAAATATCTATTTTTTATAATCCTGCAACCTATATACATTCATGATTCTTCACATTTTTTGCACGTTTTCTGATATTTTTTTTTTGTAATGCTCGTGTTATATAATTTTACTGAATTGCTCATTTATTTTTTCAGTGTTACGACACACAAACAAACACTAAAATCAAGGAATATTTGTGATATTATTTTGAAGTATTAACTGTTCATACATTGCACTTTAAAACAAGCTGTTAAGGCATTTGTTGCTGATAAAACATTTTTCACGCTTTGTTATACTGAAGCCATTTGCTAAAATCATTTCAAGAGTTCACACTTAGATATTGTTTGACAAATGTTAGCAGGTTTGGCATGCTGTCCCGGGAGAGAACCCTGAGTTCAGAGATAATTGAGCCCAGGGCTCCCACCTAGTCGAATGAGCATGTAAGGGGAGTACGAGATCAGGTAGTTCTTGAGCTCCCCATGGTAAGGCAGAAAGAAGGAGAAGCGGTGAATGGGGGCTTCTTCGAAAAACGAAGATAAGGGAGTAATATTTTGCTAGGCTACTTATAGTGAGTTTGGTTTTTTATAAATTTACAAAAATGTCAACAATTCTGTGTTTTTCTCTCAATATGGGACACTGTGTGTACATTAATGAGGAAAATAATGAACTTAAATGATTTTAGCAAATAGCTGCAATTTAACAACAACTGAAAAAATGTAAGGGGGACTGAATACTTTCCGTACCCACTGTATCTGTCAGAATAGTACAAGTTTATAAGCTTCAATATACAGTTGAAATGATTAGTACTCCTGTGATAATATTTCCTAAATGATGTTTAATAGAGCAAAGAATTTTTCACAGTATTTCCTATAATATTTTTTTCTTCAGGATAAAGACTTGTTTTATTTTGGCTAGAATAAAAGCAGTTTTTAATGGAAAAAAAACCCTAACTTGATCAATTAACCCAGTTAAGCCTTTTAAAGTCACTTTAAGCTAATCACTAGTATCTTGAAAATCATCTAGTAGAATATAATCTACTGTCATCATGGCAAAGATAAAAGAAATCAGTTATTAGACATTAGTTATTAAAACTATTATGTTTAGAAACGTATCGATAAAAATCTTTCCGTTAAACAGAATTAGGAAAAAACTTCAACAGAATGTGCCATCAAATACAGGCAAGCACAAAAGTAATCTAAATGTAATCCAAAAGTAGTCATTACTCTCCCATAAGTCTGTAATCTAATACTAGATATCAGTTTCTGACTACATATTTGTGTAATCAGTGACTGATTTCAGTTCATGATTAATCCACCAAGCCCTGAACACGGGTACAGAATAAGTGCTAACCTTAACAAATCTGGTGTCCATTTATGTGCTTTTCAGTACCATCAGCCAATTAATATTCATGAGCCAGACTGATACGATCTCTAACATGCCCCCCATTTCCAGATTGTTGGTTAAATCAAAAGAAATGGATCCGAATGCTCTCTCTTTCTCTCTCTCTTTCTCTCTAAGTGTTCGGCAGCTTCTGTCGTGAAACTGTCAACACAGGGCATTGGCAACCTAAGTGCTGTACAACACCAAGTTAAACAGAACAAATTGTATCTCGTCTCTCTGGGGGCCACGCTTGCCATTTGGCTAATCTAATCCGTCATTTATGGATGCCACTTTTGTTCATGTTGACAGACAGAGCCGAGATTTGCTCGAAACACCAAAATGCACACTGAGTGCATCCACACGCTTGCCCTTTCCACCGCCCGCAACCTCATCCTCCGCTCATAATCCTCCTCGTGTCCTTTTTACTTTCCGGTATGTGTCTCATCACGGGGCGCCTAGCATGTTGAGAACAATTTTGGGCTGGTAATGAAAATGCTAATCGATTTCTTCCATCCCACTTATCATAATGTGCTCACTGTTCTTCTAGAAATTCAAATGAGTTTAGAGCCCAATATGAAAACATTTGAGTGCGAGAGCATTAATCAGCAGACAATTATACGTCGGCAATATTTGAAACGTCATCTTGACTCACGTCCGGAAATGTCAGCCCTTTATTAATTGCCTGTTTCGCTGAGAGAAAACAGGTGTTTTTGGTGGTAAAGTACCTCTCGTAGGTAACAGGAGATCCCCCGCAGCGCTGCTCCCATTGCTGTTGGAGAGGGAAGCTGGCAGACACAAAGAGAAAAGAAAAAAGAGATGAAGTGTGTTTGATTTTAGCAACTTTCATACACTGTAAAGATAATCAAACAAATGTAAGTACGTGAATTAAAGGGATAGTTCACACAAAACTGAAAATTCTGTCATCATTTAGTCATCTTCTGCTTCTTCCAAACCTGGGTGCGTTTCCAAATCAACTACATAAATTGCAGCTGAACTATTATGGTACAGTGCATTGTTTGGGAAAAGAATGTAGTGAGGAGTGTTTCCCAAAACCGTAGTTGCTTTGATGCAGATTCATTGTTTGAACCACATTAGTTATAACAAAACGCCCATAATGACACTTCTAAATGGGGTGGAGTAACAACTTCTTTAAAGAAAAACCATATAATTTTTTGTGCAAATTATATTGTTTTACACACACGCACGCTTTAAAAAAAATCCAATATTAGACTCGTTTTTCATATTAATTGAAATATATGGCACATATGGGGCCTATGTTTCCTTTACAAATATTATTGAGAATGTTCCATTGTCTATTCTAAACTACAAAATCACTTAGCTAACATGCATTCTTATCCCATGTACAGTATAAATCATTAATGGTTTTAAATTTACAGTAGGCTATGTATTAAGAAATGAAAAAATATTTTAACAATAACAATAATAACAATTATTATTACAGCAAGAAGGTCCTTGGTTCGAGACTCGGCTGGGTCAGTTGGCATTTCTGTGTGGAGTTTGCATGTTCTCTACGTGTTCGCGTGGGTTTCTTCCGGGTGCTCCGGTTTCCCCCACAGTCCAAAGATATGCGGTACAGGTGAATTGGTGAAAGCTAACCACTGAGCAAACATGCAATCAATTTATAGTTTATTAATATTGACCACATGGAAAAGACTATTTACTTTTGCATTTAAAAAAAAAAAAAAGGGGGGGGGGGGGTGCACTGATGGATCGCTTGCTATTTTTTAATCAGCCGATACTCAATTAAATTTAAAGCTATCTACATATAATAAAGTTAAGGATGGTATATTAATTAGTCAATGAGCTTGAACAATCCAACATTTCTCAAAGCAAAATCATAAGATATTTCCAAAAAAATTAAATATAACTTAAACAAAATATCAGACCTGCATTTTATATGTACAAAATTTCAGAATTGGTGTGCACCTGTCACAGGAGGTTCACTCACAAACACACGGGTAACAGGAAATATCCAAAAAAAAACACATATTTATTAACAAAAAGCACTTACAACAGGAATTAGCACATCAACCACAGTCAGGACATGGAGTTTGACAATACAATACCAGACAAAGAACTAAACAAACTCAGGGGTATAAATATACAGGACAAGATTGAACAGATTACAAACAGGGGTGAGACAACAGGTGGAACTAATAAACATGAACAAACGGCGGGAAAACAGAACAAAGGAACCAAATGACATAAACAGAAGCACATGGAACAAACACATGGGATGTCACATGACATAACCATTACATGAACACAACAAACACACATCAGACAAGTAAGGGCACCATAGTTCAAGCGCTGTCAAAACTATTGGTTAGTTTAGGCTAAAATGCAATAGAAGAAATCGACTACACTTTAGTGAGTCAGTAATTTTTTTGGAGTAGCAATATAAGTAATAATTTACATATAGCAACAGCAATGGCTTTATTTGTTAAGAATATTAAGTTTTATTCTATGTGAAATAAAAGTTAAGGCTGTTAAAAGAAACATTGAATAACAAAAATCACCAGGGGCGCCACAGTGGCGCAGTGAGTAGTACGATCGCCTCACAGTAAGAAGGTCGCTGGTTCGAGTCTCGGCTGGGTCAGTTGGCATTTCTGTGTGGAGTTTGCATGTTCTCCCCATGTTCACGTGGGTTTCCTCCGGGTGCTCTGGTTTCCCTCACAAGTCCAAAGACATGTGGTATAGGTGAATTGGGTAAGCTAAATTGTACATAGTGTAGGCCTGTCACGATATTTGTTTTTTGTTGTACGATATATTGCACCAAAATATATCGCGATAAACGATATTATTGCAATGTAATAGCATCATAATGCAAGAACACTCTTCAAAAGAACAGACAATAATTTTGTTCTTAAGAATATTTAGTTTAATTTAGTCATTTTAATAATTTAATGATCAGGCATTGGAATCAGAATATGAAAACGCAAATTCAAAACAAATAATAAATGTTAACAAAAAAAACAAAAAACAAGCAAGGTAAAAAGTAACAGAGGTTGCGATATCTGCTACCAGATCTATTTTCAGTTGTCAGGCACCCACATCAAAATATATTTTAGTCATTTAGGGTAAATACTAAAGTGTTTTTTTTAACCATACTGACACCTTCAATAGAAATAGAGAGGTTGTGCAATCAGCTAAAAATGTTGCAAGCATTGTTTTTTACGTATGGACGATATATATTGCATCACCAAAAATTATTGAGGTTATGTCCATGTATTGTGCGATAAGTCGATATATTGATTATTGTGACAGGCCTAACATAGTGTGTGTGTAATAATGAGTATGTATGGACGTTTCCTAATGATGGGTTGCAGCTTGAAGGGCATCCGCTGCATAAGACATATGCTGGATAAGTTGACGGTTCATTCCGCTGTGGCAAAACCCAGATTAATAAAGGGACAAAGCGAAAAGAAAATGAATGATTGAATGAAAAATCACCAGTAAGATTTGGGGCTCTTTCTTCTGTCACTTCATGGGGGATTTTTCTCCCCAGAGCAATGTATTGTAAGTAAAAAGTTGTTTTGATTATTACTGTACTGTTTATTCACAGGCTGGGCTTGGGGTGTTCTTTTCTTTCTTTCTTTTTTATACATATAGTGTATGCATATCAAGTAATCTTGCAACTTGTGATTATTGCAAGTCTATTCAAAGACCAAATAAAACTCATTTGACCAACAAATTCACCAGTATGATATACGAAGTTTGTCATATTGTAATTTTTATTTATCTTAATTTGGGTAGTTCATTAAAATATTATATTAATATTTTAAATATTAATGAAATATAAAATGCTTTTAAAAAACTAATTACAGGCTCAACATGAAATATTGTTAAATAAAAATGACAATGTACCATCGAACTTGCAGCTTTTTCGCTATGTCGTATTTCATGTTTCTGTCTGCATGCTCAGGGTGCCGTGTAAGATTGTGCTCATCCAAATGACAAAAATGTATTACCAAAAACAATGCATTTTATAAATAAATAACAATAAATGAAATAATATGCTATAAATAAATGTATAAATGTATATAAATAAATGATAGAGAAATATAAAATAAATGAAAGAGCATAAAACTAAACGATTAATTTTTAATTTCCTCCATAAAATATGCATATTGTCATATTTCACAGCCCTAGTTTTCATTAATAAATTACGTTAAAAAAAGTAATTCTTTTAGGTGTAACAAGTTGAAGTAAATCATTCAAGTTGATCCATTTAATTTCAGTGTTCGTTTTTTCAGTCAGTGTTTGAGATCGATAACAGATGTGACTCTCAAACTGCCTTGTTCCAACAGTAGCCGAAAAGAGCTGGATGAACGTCTGAATGAACAAAAAAGTAAAATCAAGCTCCGTTTCTGAGCTTTGCAATAATATGACTTCTTAACGCTGATTAAAGTAAGCACCAAAGACAGCGGCGTTCATAACTGTGGAAGGTCTTATTACAATTGACATGTTACTTAATAAACATGTCCAGTCGAGGTGCAAGTTCATCCATCACTTCGAAATTAACCAACAGCAATTTGGAATGGCTTTTATTTTTAGCTAAGGGTGCGCACAGCGTTTGGGTCATGCCCATAATGCAAACTGATAAAAGCAGCTGTTATGCAAACACTAGATTGGGTGTAAAATCAGTAGTAAAAGGACCAATTCTCATTATAGTGGCTTATCATCTGCCTATTATTAAGATATTTGCTGTTTATTAGAACTTAAAACTACATATTTTGTATTATCTTACTCTACATCTCTGATCCTAAACCCAACTACTACCTTATAAATATAGGGGGTATAGGGGTATATGCAGAAGTACTGTATACAGAAGGACTTCAGTAACCTGCTTCCGGTGAACTGTATGCCATTACAAAATCAGCGCGTTTAAGGTCTGTTTTCTTTAAAAAATCAACAATCTTCACTGCCTGATTGATACACAATATAAAGTGGGTCTCAACATGCACAAGAAGCACTGCATTAAATAAAATTTTCCCGTGACATGTCTTTAAAACATTAAATTTATTTTACCCCAGTATTTTCAATTGAGTTTCTGCGCTAGCCTGCTGATCCTGATGGGTGCGAGCTTGTAAATGGCTTTTCATCTTGTTTTAGGCTTGAACTAAATGAATAAGAGGCATGTCTACAGGTAATAAAAAGAGGCGTGGTCTTCTTGGGTTATGGCCGTGTTTGTTTTGGTGCTTTGGTGCAAATATCATTCATTCATTTTCTTTTTCGGCTTAGTCCCTTTATTAATCAGGGGTGGCCACAGCGGAATGAACCGCCAACATATTCAGCATACATTTTTTACTCAACGGATGCTCTTCCAGCTGCAACTCATCACTAGGAAACATCCATAGACAATCATACACACACATACACTACTGTAATACACCTATACCACGTCTTTGGGCTTGTGGGGAAAAACAAAACACCTGGAGGAAACCCACGCCAACACGGGGAGAGCATGCCAACTCAGCTCATACAGAAATGCCAACTGACTAAGCTGAGACTCGAACCAGCAACCTTCTTGCTATGAGGCAATCGTGCTACTCACTGCACCACCGTGACGCCTTGGTGCAAATATGTATATCATTTGTCAAAAATTGCTTAGCCTTTAAATAAACCATATTTAGCTTTAAATAAACCTTATTCAGCTTTAAATAAACCTTATTCAGCTTTAAATAAACCATATTCAGCTTTAAATGAACCATATTTACCTTTAAATAAAAAATATTCACCTTTAAATGAACAATATTCACCTTTAATTAAACCATATTCCGCTTTAAATTAACCATATTCAGCCCTAAATAAACCATATTTACCTTTAACAAAAACATATTCACTTTTAAATGAACAATATTCACTTTTAAATAAACCATATTCAGCTTTAAATTAACCATATTCAGCCTTAAATAAACCATATTTACCTTTAAAAGAAACATATTCACTTTTAAATGAACAATATTCACCTTTAAATAAACCATATTCAGCTTTAAATTAACCATATTCAGCCTTAAATAAACCATATTCACCTTTAAAAGAAACATATTCACTTTTAAATGAACCATAGTTACCTTTAAATAAACCATATTCAGCTTTAAATGAACCATATTTACCTTTAAATAAACCATATTCACCTTTTTGCTAATGTTTAATTGTCAGTGACTTTCCCTCAGTGCAACAACTGAAGCTAAACATGCAGTATGAGTTTGTATAAGAGTCTTACCGGTGGTGGATGTTCTAAACAGGTGTAGAAGCGTTTGGTCTGGTCTGGTTTCACACGTCGTAGGGCCACGCGAGACTCTCCAATAAACTCATTATGAGTCAGTTTATCTTCATCGCACACCGATAATCTGAGAAACAACATGAAAAAAGACGCTGAGTGTTATTCAATTACACTGGAAGGAGAGCGAAGATAAACATGAAAGTTGTAACTGTAGTATGGGCGAAAGTGATAAAAAAAAAAATAAGCCAATGGAAATGCCATCCTCAGAGCAGCAAGAGCTGGAAATGGCTCAGACAGAAATGTATATTTATGAATAGGATTAGGGTGATATTTCTGGCTCCGACAGTTTGGTCGGAAGTAAGCGGCTGCTCTTTTTTTTTTTTTCTCCTCCAAAGCTTTGCTTGCGTATTTGCACACCCTCCTCTGCTTCTGTATACACGTCCTAGGAGATAAACAGCCAAATGACTTTTCTCAGACTGCTGTCACCCCGTCATGGGGAGAAAAAAAGGGCACGTTTGAAAACACCAGCAGTACCGGTCCCAGGTTGCCAGGGGAGACTGTTCACTTATAACATGAGCACACAGGTAATTTTCTGTGGATAATCACAGAATAAACTTGAGAGCAACAGCAGTCACTCCAGCTCTCGTGAGGAGTCTTGGAGATGATGAGGCTGATGAGCATGGCAGAAATATTCAGGCTTAATAAATTTCAGGTTATGCACAACAGAAACTGCATCATTCCTGAAGGTTCACACTGCAATGCTTTTCATACTTAGAGTTCCTGTCTTTGGTCTAGTCTAAATATCTAAAGATTCTTAAATCAAATAGCGTTTTCTAGACTAGTAAGAAATATCAATGCCTTGTTTTCAAAAATAATATGCAAAAATAATAGTTTTACCTTACAACAAGGAAAATTATCTGTCAGTGGGGTAAGCTAAAATTATTTTACTATTTTATTTGCCCCACTGACAGATTATTTTGCTTGATTTAATCAAAATCTCACTTAATTCTGACTTTTTGTGTCTTGAAACAAGACAAAAATTTGTACTTTTACACAAAAAAAAATCACAATGAAGTTTATTAGGCAGATTGCTTAGAATCAGTCTAAATCCATTAAAACTGACTACTATCAGATTTAATCAGTTAAAAGATATGAATATGGTATAAATATATCTAGCTGTAGAAAAGGCCAGATCCAATTAGTAAATTCTATGTGATTATTTTTAATTAACATTCGAGGGCAAAATTGGCAGAGCTCTATGCTTTACACAATAGATTAATTAATAAGAAACGTTTAAAGTACTTTGGATTTATTCAGAGTTAGAAGAATATATTTATATGGAGTTAGAAGAATTAAACATTGCTCTTAATTGTTTAATTTATGTTTAACTAACAAATATTAATCACGTAACGTTTATTAGTTCAATTTTGTTAAAAGTATGTAATCCAAATGAATAAAACTTTTATATGCAATCAGGATAAATAAATCTTATTTGTGCAGTGCCATTGATTTTGCAGCACCATTAATGTAATCCAAGACCTGTGAAGAGACGATGCCAACCAGAAGACTTCTAAAGGTATTCATAATCCTGGACCAGGCCGTTTCCTAAGCAGATGCTGTGGAGGTCATAGAGGAGTGGATAAACTGAGACTGATTCCTGAAAGACACCAGTGACAGACGAGTCTTTGCACTGATCCCGTAGGCCAGCCTGAACACCTGCCAGTGACCTAATCACACCTGCAACTTCTCCATGATGGAGGTCCAGTGTTCGTGCACAACTGAGCCTAGTTTATCTCTACGTTTTTTTTCCTTCACTTTCATCAATTTGTGAAGTTTGTTCCTCACCACTGGCTTGCTTGGTTTGTGACTCATGGAGCTGTGCATCGATGGATTTACTCCTCAGTGTCTGGACTTTCAGCAGTGAAAATTAATGAACTGAACTAAACTGAACTTCAACTCTGCAAACTGGACTGACACAGTTTCAATTATCTAGATCTTCTATGTTTAGCTGCTTTGACACAATCTACATTGTAAAAGTGCTATAGAAATAAAGATGAATTGAATTGAATTTGTAAGGCCTAAATACTTTTTGAGTGCACGTCTTGATTTAAGAATGTTTTATGTATGTGGCCAAGAGAGCTCAACTTGCACCGACTTAAGAAAACCCATGCAAATAAATAAAACTCCAGCAAATTTCGAAAAAAAATATCACGCTTCTTACAAATTGTCACAACTCAAACACAAATAGAAAACTCACTGCAAATCCTTTCAACACATGCACATTTAGATGTGAAAATAAGTTAGCATTAGGTATTTCTATTATGTTGTCAATGCCATCATTAGCCTACTAAATAAGCATAAAATAATATAATAATATTTCTAAAAATATTATTCTTATCTTGCCATTTATGTCGACCTCGTTTGCAGCTCATTTTCTATTTGTGTTTGGATTGTGAGGATTTTAAAACATGCATGCTGTCAAACCGATGAAGATGTTTTCATATTTAGCTGCTGTTTTTTTCTGTTTGCCTGTGCTTTCTTAAGTTAAGCTCTCTCGGCCACTGTAAAGTTCTTAGCAAAGACTAAAATTCACCTTACACTTAGCTGATGATTGATAATAAAGCTAGTTTGGCATGCTGTCCTGGAAGAGAGCCCTGAGCTCATAAGATCCTCAAGCCCGGGGCTCCCTCCCGTTTGCAGAGCGAGAGGCGAGTTGAGCTCGGGTAGATCTCAAGAACCCCCCGCCCTCCTGCTGCTTATAAATTGCTATGAGGGTATGCTGCTGCTGGAATTTGGGTATGGTGCTGATTTGTTTAAGTCTATTTACTTATGTCTCATGTGGGACTGTGGGAGGAAACCGGATGACCCAGGGAAAACCCCCGCTAGCACGGGGAGAACATGAACTCCGCACAGAAATGTCAACTGGCTGGGTAGAGGCCCGAACCAGAGACATTCTTGCTGTGAGGCAACAGTGCTAGCCACTGTGCCACCGTGCTGCCCTATAGAGAAAAAGGGAGGAGAGGGAATTGAAGGGGGGATTCTTCAAGACGAAGATGACTAAGGTAAGATGCTTTGATTATTTATACTAAGACGGGAATCGTCTGATTGGTGGATTGTGCATTAGCTTGACTCTGGGCCAGCCGTGTCAATCATAAGCACGCGCTCCTCTCGAAATTAGTTTACAACTAAACTTCACGAAGTTTATATAACTGGACTAGAAACTGTATTGATAAATAGCAAAGACTATATACAGTACACTGCACAACAAGCATCTCATTTCCATTGTGGTCTGTGCTATTTGCATGTGTTGTGAGGATTTGCAGCTCATTTTCTATTTGTGTTTGGATTATGAGGATTTTGCAATATGCGTGCTGTCAAACCGGTGAAGATGTTTTCTTAATTTTCTGTTTGCATGTGTTTTCTTGAGTTGCAGTGCGTTAAGCTCTCTCTGCCACCGTAAGGTTTAGATATCTGTACTAGAAAGAAGACAAAATCTCAAAGTAAGAAATTCCATATTTTTTTGCAGTGCATAAGCAACTATAAGGTCTGTAAGGCAGTCACACACTGTCACACACCTACACACCTACTGTCGAAGCAAGATATGCAGGCTCCTGTCAAATCACTGCTCTCTGAGGGAAGAAAATTTTTGAAGACATTTCCAGAATAGATTTACAACCCGCTCTGAAAGAAAGAGGGATTGGAGGGCGCGCAGATGTCTTCACTAACCTCAGAGTCTTCCTGTGCATATCCTCCTCTGTGATGCCAACGTAAGTGAGCGTCTCATTCCAAACAGGATTTAGCGAATTACGTACTGTTTTGGTTTTCAGTTTATTGGCCTGTGGGTATAAAACAAACACACACAAAAGCAATAAATATAAGAGGGAAGATGCAATATCTTAATCCTCTGATGCACATAGACGTCTTTTTAAAGGTTTGGGGTCAGGTTTTTTGTTTGTTTATTCAGCAAGTGTGCATTGCATTGATCAGATGTGGGAGTAAAGATATTTCTGACATATTCTTTATAGTCCACAATATCCAAAGAAGTATTTAGCAAACCTGTTTTTAATGTTAACAATAATAGTAAGTATTTCTGAGCATCATATCGGGATATTAGAATGATTTCTGATTAATATTCAGTTTTTTTTATGATAAATATATTTTATATTTTAAATGCATTGATATGAACTGTGAAATTAAAAAATTAAAAATAAATACAGACCTGTGTTAATTTTGACAGCAAATTTTGATTTAGTTTCAGGCTCATTTTAGTCTTCTGAATCATTTTAGTTTTAGTCTAAATTTCATAGTAATTTAGTCAACTAATTCTACTGTAGATTTAGTTCATTCAAATTTATTTGGTTATGTGTAATTTAATTAAAATATTGTAAACATATATTTATACTAAATATTCTAACTTAAAATTAAATATTAAATCATGGAGTATAGCTTTTCAAAAATTACAAATGCATTGCTTGTTTATATTATAAATAATATTTCAAGAGTTCACACTTAGCTGATGATTGATAATAAAGCTAGTTTGGCATGCTGTCCCGGGAGAGAGCCCTGAGCTCATAGGATCCTCGAGCCCGGGGCTCTCTCCCGTTTGCAGGGCGAGAGGGGAGTTTGAGCTCAGGTAGAGCTCGAGAACCCCCTGCCCTCCTGCTGCTTATAAATTGCTATGAGGGTACGCTGCCGGTGGAATTTGGGTATGGTGCTGATTTGTTTAAGTCAATTTACTTATGTCTCATGTTTTGGACTGTGGGAGGAAACCGGAGGATCCGGGGAAAACCCCGGCTAGCACGGGGAGAACATGAATTCTGCCATTCTGTCAACTGGCTGGGTAGATACCCAAACCAGAGGCATTCTTGCTGTGAGGTAACAGTGCTAGCCACTGGGCCGCCGTGCTGCCCTATAGAGGAAAAGAGAGGAGAGGGGGTGGAAGGGGGGATTCTTCAAGACGAAGATGATTAAGGTAAGATGCTTTGGTTATTTATACTAAGTTGGGAATCGTCTGATTGGTCGATTGTGCATTAGCTTGACTCTGGACCAGTTGTGTCAATCATAAGCACATGATCCTCTCGAAATTAGTTTAGAAATAAATTTCATGTAAAATTATGTGTCAGGACTGAATCAACATGTAAGAATAGAAGTCTATTGAAAAGCAGAATTTTGGAGAGGGAGTCTGTCAAACAGTTTCAAGCCTCACGCATCACACACCAAGAATACTTCTGATTGGATATTTCCCAAAAAACATACCTCAATTATATTTTCATCTCGTTTTCATCAGTCAGTGAAAATGTCAGTACATTTTTATTATAGTTGTCATCACTTAATTTTTAATTCGTTTTTGTCTCGTTTTCGTCAACGAAATTAACACTGCTGAAGACAAGAGTGATGTTTAGCAGAAAGAATGTTTTAAAATAAAAAATTTTAAACTTTAATTTTACTGACTAATATACACTAATAACACGTCTTTTGCCTTTGCAAGATTTTATTGTTTAGCAATATTTTAGTATTCATACTAAAATACTTCAGTATTCATAAGTGAGATTTAAAGGCTTAACTAGGTTAATTGGGTTAGTTTAAATAGGCAAGTCACTGGATAACAAAATAGGGATATTAATAAAAAAAAAATATAAGATTTATAATCAGAAATAAGGCTTTGTCCAGAAAAAAAAATTAACTGGAAATGCTGTGAAAAGTTTCCTCTCCCTGTTAAACATCCCTTAAGAAACATTTGAAAAAACTTAAATTTCACAGGAGGGGTGAATGATTTTTTCTCTTCTGTTAAAAATGTTATAGAACTATTATTTTTTTATGGGATTAAAGTAGTAAACATTTCTGCTTTTAAAAGACAATTTAAAATTGTACTTAGATTGTTTATTACACCTGAGGTTAGACATAAATTGAACCCAGGTCTGCCTGAGCTGTGAGTCAAATGTAAATCAGACATTGATCTTTCTATCATTGTATGTGGACTTGTCCTCTTACACAGCAGTTCTGGGACTTGATTAGGCTGCAGCTCAACTCCATCTTTAAATGTACATTTGGATTTGGAGCAAGGACTTGCTTACTGGGTCTCAATGACGATATACCTTATAATTTTTGGAACAGAGACCTTGTACATATTTTGGTTTACTTTGGAAATGTATCCTTGTAAAGTGAATCAATAAAGACCCCCTCAGTTTAAATCAATGGCTGCTTGCAGTCTGCAGCATAATCCCACTTGAGGCTTTCTCCACAACTCTAAAGAACAAACCTTTCCTATTTTATCAGACCTGGGATACTTTCTTTGATTATTTAAGTCTCTAAGACTAAAAGCTTGTCTTGTTTACACAAAGGAAACGTAATGTGCCTCTTTGTAAAATAATTGTGTATTTAATTTCTTTATTTTTTTCTTTTATTTGTTTATTTATTTATATATTTACAATTTAATAGAATTTTTATTATTATTTTTATTATAATTTTTTATGTGGGGGTCAGGTTTCAAATTATATGAATGATGGATATTATTTTATTATTCAGTGTAAATTTCTGACATGTTTTTGCACTAAAAACACTCAATAAAAATATTTTTTGACAAAAAAAATAGTACAAATTCTAGCACTTCACCACACATCAGATGTGGTTATTTCTAATTCATTTGTTCAAAAATAAAACATAATAAGGCCAAAAATACTTGGACACCACATTCATGTTAATTTCTGCTATTGGCTAGACTTAACTCCACTAGAGACCATTTTTCGGACAGTTTGGCGAGCGTGCTTTTCTGTTGTGGTGTGATAATGCTGTGCACAAAGCAAGTCCTATAATGAAATGGTGTAGAAAAATGTGACATCCACAAAGGCTAGATGCGAATCCCATTGAACTCCACTGGGATGAACTGGAACGCTGACTGTGAGTCAGGCCCCATCACCCAACATCAATGCCTCTCTGACGCTTTTGTCTCTGAATGTCTACTCGCTCCAACTTCTGCTATAGAGTCTGCCATGATGAAAAGCGGGAAGCTGTTAGGGAAGACCCATTCCATATAAATTCTCCTCGTTTTGAGATTATGGGCCAGCTTTACTAAATAGGGTGAGACTGTAATGCCATAAAAGTGTCAATGGGTGTCCAAAGTTCTCTGGGTGATAATGGTAATGCAAAGATATATAAATATAGCACACAGCTGCAGCAGCTCATTTCCATAATGCCCAACACATCTACAAAGAGAAGCGCAAATTAAGGTCTTGATATATTTTTAGTATAGTACTTTTCGTTTTTGCAGGACTCCCAGAATAATCAAGATTCTTCGGATTCATCTTCAGTGCCTCCTCCTCCATCTTACCCCAGACATGCTCAATAATGTTCATTTCTGGTGACTGGGCTGACCAATCCTGGAGAACCTTGACCATCTTTGCTTTCAGGAACTTTGATGTGGAGGCTGAAGTATGAGTAGGAGCGCTATCCTGCTGAAGAATTTGCCCTCTCCTATGGATTGTAATGTAATGGGCAGCACAAATCTCTCACATACTGAATGTAACCCCAAACCATGATTTTTTTCTTCACCAAACGTGACTGATTTCAGTGAAATCTTGAGACCATGTGGGTCCCAGTAGGTCTTCTGCAGTATTTGTGATGATTGGGATGCAGTTCAACAGATGATTCATCAGAAAAATCTACCTTCTGCCACTTTTACAAATGATCAACTAGAAGTCAGGTTATTATTTGTTGCTAACAACTGGGATCGACGACAAGGCTTTTGTCAGGTGTATGTGTATGTTTCCATCCAAAGGTGCAACTGGAAATCGCATAAAATATTAGTGAATAAAGCACTGTTTCCATTCAATGAGTCAAAAAGAACAAAATTGTCACTTCTTGATAAACCTACGGCAAATATAAAAAAGAAGAATAGAATTTGGTGCTTCATGAGAAGCCATTGTGGGTCTTTTTTCATTCAATTATTCATTAATTCTTTTTTATTTTGGCTCAGTCCTTTTATTAATCTGGGAGCGCCACAGCGGAATGAACCACCAACTTATCCAGCATATGTTTTACACAGCGGATGACCTTCCAGCTGCAACCTATCACTGGGAAATTCCATATACACTCCATAAACTACAGACAACTTAGCTTACCCAATTCACCCTTACCCTATACCACATGTCTTTAGACTGTGGGGGAAACAGGAGCACCCGGAGGAAACCCACATGAACATGGGGAGATTATGCAAACTCCACACAGAAATGCAGAGGCTCGAACCAGCGACCTTATTGCTGTGAGGCGATCATGCTTTTTATTATATAATAAATTACATGTGTGTCAGAAGATAAAGCTGAAATGCAATGAACACATGGTGGATTTTGGAGGTGTGAGATGCTCTTTGGGAGCTCAGATGATCAAGACAATTCTTATTGCTTATGCTAATTCATGTTGGAAACATGCTAACAACATACTAATTTATGCTAGAATCATGCTAATTCATGCTAGAATCATGCTAATTCATGCTAGAATCATGCTAATATCATGCTAATTCATGATAGAATCATGAAAACAACATGGTAATTAATGCTTTATAATATAGTGTAACCTGCTCACCTAATGTTTACGTTCATAATATTTATATTATTTTCTAATTAATAACCTCATGTAGAACTGCATCCACATCTTATTTCGGAGGCTGCTACTGTCCACCTGAGGTCGCATTTCAGTCATGAATGCACACTTTGAAAGCCTTTCTGAATGAAAGTATGAAAAACCACCAAGGCAACCCGGGCTGCTGAAACATAATTAGCTAAACTGGCATTGGGCAGGTTAAAATTACCAAAACAAAGACAGCGCTCCGGCATGGAAAACGCATTTTCAAAGCAGAATATCTGACTTCAGCATTGTTTTCCGAATAAAAAAGATTGTTCACTTAGCATGTTTCTTTAATATCTGCAAACATATAATGGTATTTTTATACTTTAGAAGAGACAAAAACTTACATACAGCACCTTTAAAAAATAACTACATTACAAATATTCCAGCATAATTTTATTGCTTATGAAAAGAATATTGGCGCCACGGTGGCATAGTGAGTAGCACGTTCGCCTCAGAGCAAGAAGGTCGCTGGTTCGAGCCTTGGCTGGGTCAGTTGGCATTTCTAAGTGGAGTTTGCATGTTCTCCCCGATGTTGCGTGGGTTTCCTCCGGGTGCTCCGGGTTCCCCCACAAGTCCAAAGATATGCAGTACAGGTGAATTGGGTTGGTTAAATTGTCCGTAGCGTATGTGTGTGAATGAGAATGTATGGATGTTTCCCAGAGATGGGTTGCCGCTGGAAGGGCACCCAACAAATGCTGGATAAGTTGGCGGTTAAAGGGATTAAGCCGACAAGAAAATGAATGAATGAAAAGAATATTCATACTGTTGTCCAATAATATCAATAATGTCAATATTGTCATACTATTTCAATGACAATTTCCCTCAGTGTGATTTTAGTCAATACTGGCAACACATTTTAACTCCATAATCAATCAATCAATCAATCAATCAATCAATCAATCAATCAATCAATCAATCAAAATAATCAGGCCTTATATCTTTTTTACATGCACACATGATTGGTGTTCAGATGTCCAAATATATTTGATCATAAAGTGTATAATGAGCTTAGGTTATTAAGAGAAAAGTTGTTTGGACGAAATAAAACATCCTGAATTTTTTTAAATGCCTCATTAAAACTTTATGCATTAAAAGTTTTAATTGGCACAAAACAGGATCTAAGCTTGCCCACCTTGCATGCTCCCGGTAGAAGATGAAGCTTGACATAAGGGTCTGCCAGGCCATTAAAATCCATAGGTTTCAAACCCTAAATAAAAACACAATGATTTATTAGACTAGACTGCAGAATAAAAAAAGCATAAAGATACAATAGTGTGTTGAAGCCCTGCTGAAATAAAACAAACAGCTAAAGGGTAAATCACCTGCAGGTTTTGGGTGTATGTGAGTCACGCACAGGTGTGAGCGAGTGAGTGTGTGTGTGTGTAGTGAAGTGCAGAGGTGTGAGATGGACGTTACCTTTGCTCTGATGATGGTGCAGTTGAGTGAACTGGTGGCTTTCTCATACCTCAGTTCAAACTCGAGCGTCCCCAGCGCAGCTACACAATCACAGGAATGATAATACGAATGTTAATAGCATCAATAACGTATACATAAAACCTGTCAGGAAGCAGATTAAACGATCCATTTTGGAACGCAATTAGGAGGCGTGCATATCTGACAGATGGTAAGATGGATAACAACACTGCAAATTGTAATATTAAGTCTGGGCTATGCATATTACTAATGGTAGGGCTTGATATTGCAAAATTATTATCGTAATAATTCACATTT
>CAIGQQ010029532.1:405534-417707 GCA_903798035.1 Danio albolineatus
CCTGGAGTTAAACAGAGTTTTACCATTTTTCAAACCATTCAGCTGATCTCTGGGTCTGGTGGGAGAATGCTTCACTTAGCTTAGCATAAATCATTTAATTGTCTTAGACCATTAGCATCTCACTCAAATAGTTCCAAAGAGAGTTTCAATAACAGTACTTTTTAAATCTTGACTCTTCTGTAGAGTTACATTGTGTAAGACCTACGGAAAATGAAAAGTTGCTATTTTCCAGGCAGATATGGCTATAGCAACATTCCCGCATAATAATCAGTGAACTTTGTTGCAGTACCATGGCTGTAGGAGGAGCAATGATATTACACAGCACCTGAAAACAGTCCCCAGCTAGTTAACTAAGTGCTAATTAATATTACTGCATTATCATTGCATATACTGCATATCATTGATATATCAAAGAAACTCTTTTTTTGAAAATGAACAAGATGCTAATGGTCCAATCCAAATCAATGATTTATGCTAAGCTAAGCTAAAAGTGCTTCCGCCAGACACCGAGATCAATTCAAAAATGGTCAAATTCCAGATTTATTATAGAATGAATAGTTATTGTCACAGTATGTGAATATTATTTTGTGGGTTATTTTTAGTAATGGGAAAAAAAAACAGAAAGATAGTTGGAAAAACAATACCTATTTTTAAATAGAAAATACATTTTACATTTAAGGTCCTAAAAAATACCATCCTCACAGTTTATTATGTACATAGTTAGGTTACATAGTTAGGTTAGGTTAAAAAAAAAAAAAAAAAAAAGGCAGAAAAACATAGGCTGGGTACACCACAATAAAAAAAGTACATAATTGAATTGTAACTGAAAAGCAATTATCCTATGAATATATTGTTTTTCTTGTTACTTATAAGGTCTTTGAAGCATTAATGTAAACTCCATATTTATTAATGGAACTTTTGTGTATTTCATAATTTCATTTATTTCAACAACTTTAGAAATCTGATGTTAGGTTGTTTTATGAATACATTGTGGAAAACCCTATCTGTATTTAAATTTGAAAACTGCAATAAAAACTAAATGAAAAAAAAAGTCAAATTCAATAGCTTAACTCAAGGGGAGTAAAATAATTTTAATAATTTTCATCATTGAAAGAAAAATCAATAATTTTGAACGATTATTTTGAGCTTTTTGCAAAATAAGATCAGGATCGTTAAATTAAAGGGAATATTTATGTTAAATTAATTCTATTATTAATCACTCATAACATTTACATTAAAAATATTTTGAATATTATAATTTTTTAATATATTTTGGTGGACATTTTTTTTTTTTTTTTTCTGGTTCGCCTCAGCAGCCAAATCTGACCTCCGTAGACTACAGCGAATAGTCCGGACTGCTGAACGAATAACTGGCACTACCCTTCCTACACTTTAAGAACTGTACTCTTCCACAGTGAGTAAAAGGGCTCGCAAAATCACCCTGGACGCCTCGCACCAAGCACACTTCCTGTTTGAACTGTTACCGTCTGGCCGGCGCTACAGAGCACCGAGCACAAAAACTGCCAGACACAGGAAAAGTTTCTTTCCTCAGGCCATCTACCTCATGAACAGTTAATATTTCTCCTATTGTGCAATAAATGTGCAATACTTTCTCACACGCACTTGTACACAGCACCTTATAATAATATACAATGCAATACTTTTCCTTACGCATTTGTACACAGCACCTTATAACAATATATAATGCAATACTTACTCTTTTGCACACAGCACCTTATAACCTGTATATTTATAACAAATCTGTACATACATTTCAACATCCAGATCGTTGGACTGCATCTCTGTTTAATGTCTATTGTCTTCTTTTATAATATTTATTCTGTGTTGTCTCTTGTCACTTTATGTACACTGGAAGCTTCTGTAGCCAAAGCAAATTCCTTGTGTGTGTGAAGCACACTTGGCAATAAAACTGATTCTGATTCTGATTCTGATGTTTTTATTTTCCACGTCTCAGGAATCAGTGAGCTCTGAGTCACAAAATACTGGATTTGGGCCACTATTTCCTTTATCCTATGAGCTGCTCAAGGGCATGCAGTGATAGGCTTGGGGTTAAACCTGTCAACTAGGTGATTCACAACCATCAAACTTCCCACACATAGTTCAAAAGCATGTTTAAAGCACTTTCATAGGTGTTCATAAAACCACCCAAGCATGACAGGAGTTGACTATATCAGATCTTGAGGGCACCTGCTTTCACAGAAATGCATTTAGTCTTCATTTAGCCTCCATCGCACAATCTGAACCCAAGATCTCTTCCTGAGAGATCAAGAAAACGTAAGATAAAGGAGTTGCAGATACTATACTGAATCTAGAGACCTATTTTAGAGCCCAGAACCAAAGGTCTCTTTCATGAGTTCTACTCTATGTATTAAACAGACACAGATAAGCCAGAGAGTTACTAAATTGCCAAATAGAGCTGCAAACTACAGCACAAGAGCAATAGGCTAGATGCTGTGAGCCTGAGTAGGTACAAAGCAGCGAGGAAGCAGTGCGGCTGGAGGTTCAGGGTTGCAGGAGTGTGGGCGTTTGGATGCGGCGGCTTAAGAAGTTTGTGCTGAGCTCTAGCTTTAAGAACTCGCCATCTAAGCCCAGCTCTGATTTATTTAGAAGTCGTGAGCAAAAATCTATGCTTGAAGCCAGAAGCAGTGCTTGGCCGATTTCCTCTTCCCTGCAGGCTGGCTTGGTTGTATTCGATGTAAATTGCAACCACTGTTAAGCCTTCCTGTGTTTTCCTTTCTAAATTAGAAACCTCGTTCTGGAGACTTGTCCTCTAAACAGCCTCATATGCTGTTTGTTTTGACAGACTGTCAGATATGCATTTGAACTGTAATTCCTCAAGAGAGATGAATTGACCGGGCTTGTCAAAACTGTTTGTGAGCTGCTGGACCTGACACACTTTTAATTTCAAACCGGTTCTTCCAACGCTCTCTCATGCCAATTCGTAAGTTTTTGATTTAGTGGCTAATTTACAATTTCATTTATATATTTTAATTTGATTTGCACATCTACAATGACGGCTGTGTTTTACACTCTCAGAAATTAAGAGACAAAAGTTGTCACTGGGGCAGTGCCTTTTCAAAAGGTACTTTTTTGTTCCGAACAGGTCTTTAAAGGTACATATTAATACCTAAAGTGCAAATCTGTACCTCATAGTACCTTAAAGGTCACGTGAAATTAAAATAAACATTTTTAGATGTTAGGTTCAGTCTGTATTAAGGCTATCTATAAGTAAATATAAAATTTATATAAATATCCAAAGTTTGCAGTTTGTTGATTTTTTTCATGTCACCTCAACTACAGTTTCTCATCAAATCTTGACTGATCAAAAGTCTCTGACATGCTCAAGATGCTTCTTATTTGCTTTTTATTTGATGAGCACCACTCTCACTGGCAGAGCTGTGATAAAACAAAATGCTATTGGCTGTTTTTTTAAAAGAATAAGAAGTGCAGGTTTTAAAGCACTTCACGAAACCCTTAAAGGTATAAATGTGAACCTTAAAGGTACAAAAGTGTACCCTAAAGGTACTAATGTGCACCTGTAAAGTACAAAAGTGTACTTTCCACGATGGACGTCCAGAGTTCTCTAGCCT
The DNA here is from genome assembly GCA_903798035.1 of Danio albolineatus. Lineage (NCBI taxonomy): Eukaryota > Metazoa > Chordata > Actinopteri > Cypriniformes > Danionidae > Danio > Danio albolineatus. The sequence goes on from CAIGQQ010029532.1 coordinate 409,146, forward strand.
CCACAGCCAAGACTGCAGCTCCACACAGGAATTTGGCCAGAGGAGAAATGGTTGTGCCCAACAGAACCTGGTCCTCTTGTGGGTTTTTTTTCCTTCACTTCGTCAATTGGTGAAGTTTTTTCCTCGCCGCAGTCGCCACTGGCTTGATTGGATTGGGACTTGTGGAGCTGCGCATCGATAGATTTGCTCTTTATTGTTTGGACTTTCAGCAGTGAAATTTAAACCATGCTGAACTGAACTAAACTGGACTTTACTAGAACTTCTGTTAAGCTGCTTTGACACAATCTACATTGTCAAAGTGCTATAGAAATAAAGATGAATTGAATTAAACCTTTTGAAAAGGCAGCGCCTCAGTGACAGCTTTTGACCTTTATTTCTGAGAGTGCAGGGGTGGGGTTTGGTGACACGCCTCATACAATCGTACATTTTCACAACTATACTCATACAAATGTGTGAAAATTAGCCACTAAACTTACCAAGCATAAAATAATTATGTTTTCAATAATTCATCTTATTGTTCAAAGAAGTGGTATTTAATTTTCACCACTAAAAGAGTGTATTCACAACAAACAAAGGTGTATTTTGATGACATCAAAACTGAGTGTGGAATCATGGGAGTTGTAGTCTTCAATAAATCCCACAGGACTCCTGCAGAAATCATGTTCATGCATGAGATAAAGTCTTCAAAACTTATTATCAGGGGAATTAAGTACATATTTGTGTAAAACATTATGTCAATAACCTTCACGCACTGCCTCTGAAACCCGTATATTACGTAGCCCTATCCGCTTGTTAAGTGTGACATAATGCAAAGCTTCTGGGTCCAAGCACTCTATCAGACTGTATGGGGCGACTCATCAAATGGTAATAATAAACGTTTACAATGTGATGTAATACTTTCGAAAATCACAATCGCAATATATATAATTGCAAAAATGTGATTATTGTTTCATAAATTGTTACAATTTTGGTATTTGTGATGCAGCAAGCTCAGAGACTGTTGTGTAAACCATGATTTTATATAAAATTCACTTTAATGTGTGATAGGACTAAAAAGGGAAACAATAAACAAACATTTTCTCAAATCAAATGAGTAGCGGCTTGGACTCGGAAACAGTATTCCATACATCACTATACGTCATGACCTAACAAGCGGATATAGATGTCTGGAGAGCGCCAAATATGTCCCTGGAGCTACATTTATTTTTGCAGTTTCCTCAATTTCTCTTGCGATTGCAATTTGTGTAGGCTGTATTTCCATAAATCCACCAGAGGCCGCTGTCGACTGACTGACTCACCAACCGACTGATCCCCCCACCCACCCCCTTCCCTAAACCCAACCAATAGTGTTTTAAAAAGCACCAATTGACCTGACCACCCACTTACCTAAAACCAAGCAACATTGTTTTTAAAAGCAATCCAGAAAAAGAAAAGCCCTCGCAGCAGCCTAATTTTTTACCACGTTTTCAGATTTTACCACATTCTCACCCTGTTATTTACTTATTTGTTTTATTTTTTTTGTCTCATTTGCTTTCTGGAACCATTCTTTGGCAGACTCGAACCCAGTTGTCACAGTCAACTCTGCTCTCTGTATCTCAAATCCTCTGACATACACGACGAGCCACCGGACAAACTGGTAACAGTGGAAAAACCGTCCACACGGAGGTAAGTGGTCAGCTGGTAAGTGCGAAAAGTAACAGCGAATATGCAAATATACGTTCTTCTGGCTACATAATTTGCCATCTCCAGAAATGTAAATAGGGCTACATCTTCAGAATGAGCATATGTTGAAAAGATTACGTTGCGTTAAAACGGCAAAGCATTTTGAGTGGTGATTTAACAATTTAGAGCCACCATACACGTGAAAGCCAAAGCCTAAAATGATATCACTTGCAGCATAGAGCACTTTATGACAAAAAAAGTGTGTAAAATAAAGAGAATATGGTGGAACAAAAGCATCCCTGCTTGAATTGACTTTGAATTATTTTGTAATTTTTTGCCAGAGCTTTTGCTGTTATTCTATTATTTACTTTTCATCCGCTTATGATCACATAAAGAAGAACCAATGATGTTTTATTATGCTAAATACATTTTAGGATTCTGTTGTAACGCTGCTCTGTGCAGGCTTATAAAACACACAACATATTAAAATGCCTTTGGTGTTTCTTTATTTTCTATAAAACCAATCCAGAAATCGATATGATGTATTATGTATTATATTATGATGTTACGTCATCAGCATGGTTTGATATGGTCTATTTCACTAGATAATATAGCTAATTTTGAACATTTAAAATAATGTAAGTACATAAAACAGCAAGACATATAACAGTGTTCTAGTGCTTTTTATATATATTAATCAAAAAACATGCCTTTAATGTGGTCCAAGCTAGAAAACAGAGCGGCAGTTAAGGTTTGTCATCTTCACGGAGCGCTTTGCTTAAAACACCACCGAGACCTGCAAATGGGGCAGTTTCACCACAGTAAACCACAAAATATTAGTTTTAAGAGTTACTGAGCCAGAGCGAGAAGGGGATGGGAAATGGGTTTAGAGAAAGGGAGAAAATGAGTGTGTAATTTGATAAGATACAGACAGAATGCACTTTTGCCTTTCTTCGCGGTTCCAGCCAAGATGTCTCATTTCTATGGGCAGAATTGGCATGCAAATAAAGCTCCCTTGAGAACGTTTCTGCGAATTTGCAGCTAATCCCAGCAGAAATAATGATGAAATTCAATCATAGAGGTTAATCTGAAGAAGCATATGAAAGAGTCAGCAGTACTATTATTGTAGAGTTCATGAGTGTTGTCTTAAGTCTTATGAAGTAGTATCTAAACTGTATGATGCAAAAAGGACCCCCCTATTGAAATATTAAAGATAGCAGTATAATCAATAATTTTAATGCATCCCAAAAATGGAAATATAAATATTTTATTCATCTTAAATTAATAGCCATTAGTTGCAACTTAGATAATATTTATATACAACATAAAGTATTTATTTTATGTTAATTGTATATTATTTATATATGTATATTAAAATTAAACTATCTTTACTTGAACACATGTACAGATTATAATGTCATAGTTAATTATTTAACATGTTAATTAATGTATTTACTGTCATGACCGAACAATGAACAATACATTCATTAAAGTGTTTATTCAGCTTTGTAAATGTTGAACTATGATTAATAAATGCTGTACAAGTATTGTGCATTATTAGTTCATGTTAGTAAATACAATACCTAGCATTGGCTAATGAAAGCTTATTGTAGAGTGTGACCTTATAGTCTAGTGCATGCTATATTAATGTATATTATTTTTTATTCCCTGCATTTCTGTATTTAAATTACATTTATTTCTTTTTGTGCTCAGTGGTATGGTATGCTGATTGTTATGTCTACATTATATTTGTTATACAACTTCAAAACAACAATACTTTTTTATTAAAACTGATCAAAAAAGTAAGGATATTTGTTATCATACAAAAATTGCGTTTACCTTGGCATTTCATTTAGCTATTATGTTCTTTTAAATGTTATTTCATCCACAAATCCCCCAAAAATGTTTTCCTTAAATATTAAGCAGCACAACTTTTTTTGGATGATAATAACAAGAAATGTTTCTTGTGCAGCATAAAATGTAGCTTTGCCATCACATAAATAAATTCCATTTAAATATTTTGCTGAAAACTTTAACTTTAACTTTATACAGTTTATTCGATACCAAGTTAAGTTAATAACTCTTTAAGCCAACCACTTCAACAAGGAAACCAATCAAAATTCTCGAAGACAGCAAGAAATATCTGAAATGAAGTGGATTGGCTCATAATTTACTTTTGTATTAGATCAATAACAATAAAGTAAAAAAAAAACTTTATCGACTGGTACCAGTTTAACAGCCAATAAAAATTTCACACTTCTCAAGACTTCTCTCGAAAACATCAGAAAATAAAAAAACCCTTGTTAAAGTCTGTGTGAACTGGAAGTTGCTGAGACTTTTATTTCAGTATGTTGGCGTACTAAACAAAATATTAAGCAGGGGGCAGGGCTTTCTTTTTGTGCATCATTCCCTACTTGCAAACTATCTAACCCTTATAGATCACTAGTAAACATTATCACAGGGAGTACAGTCACCATATGTACTACAAATCCTGTCATGCACTTCACTCACACCTGTTCCGGTTCACCTTTGAATATACTCACACAGCCGGGAGCTGCCTCAAAGATGGATTACTCAGACTATATATACTGCTCACTTTATCACACACATAGCCGAGACTTGTTTGGTTTATACCCTGTAACATTATAAGGCATTTTCCTGGTTTAGTCTCTCTATGTATGACCCTTGCCTTGTTCTCGTTTACATTGTCTGCCACCTGTAATGACCACTTGTCTGTGACCTGACTACTCTTCCGGATTTGTTTGTATGTACATGTTTGCACCTGTGTTTGACCATTGCCTGTCTTACAACTCTGAAAAAGCTGCACATGGATCCTCTCTCTGTTGTCACCCGACACTGCCTTGAGGTTTCACTAACAATAAGAGGGGCGTGGTTAAGAATATTGTGACTGAAGCTGTCAAACTGACGTCAACAAAAGAAGAACCAACACTCCAAACACAGAAGCAAACCTCAAATTTGATTGAAGATTACCAAAACAAGCCTTTTTTAGTAAATTAACTTTCAGATTCAGGTTAAGAATCATTGTGCACTAGAAAAATAAACATAGCAAATTCTGATTGTACATGGACTTATTATGCAAGAATATTTTAGTAATATAAAAAGTTTTTTGTTCTTTGCCATTTTTACTATTTAGTGTCCAAAAAATTTAGCTCCATATTTCTTTGATGGAGAGAGAAGGTTGAGAAGATCAGAGAAACACTCATAGCTGTAGTTTGAAGTGGAGGAGGAATGCAGAAACAGGCCACATGCTCATACATAGCTGACCTTTAAGGTAATTTTGGTCCACTTGGTCCAAAAGCACATCATTACATGCTTTTGCAGCGATTTCTACCTGTCAATCCGTCAAGGTGTCCACTGTTTTGACAGGCATCATTGCTGTCTACATGGTGGTGGCAGGTAAGTTATCATAGCGGCATTAGCGCAGCACAGCTAATGAGATCATGACACATGGACGCTAACAAGATTAGCGATTAGCACAGTGCCTCGCGCCAAGCCTGCGTTTTTTTCAGCCTTCAAATCAAATCTCTTCCCACCACCTGCTGTACATAATAATATGTGTCCATGATGGTTTATGAAGCCTGTTTGTTTCATTCTTTATTTAAACATTTTCAATGATTTGCAATTCACCGGCGAGGACCTGGAAATCTAAGGATTGTTTTTCAACCCTCAGACTGAGGGAAATGTCAATTTGCATCTAAAATCAATATATGACGAAATGAGATTTTGGGGGTAAAAATGAAACAAATCTGAATAATAACATTTTTTTTTTAATCTTCTGAATGTGATTGTATCTTACATGTTTTTTTTTTTTATCTTCTGTGTGGGCTCATTTCAGTTCAAAAAGAGATTTTATGTCTTTCAGAACTACCAAGCCAGCGGCGAATTATAATGTAATCTAATTTACATAGACTTTCTGTATGCTTCTCCTCTGGTGGGCAATTGTAGACCTCGTTCCCAGCACTATCTTTTAGGAAATCTATGTTTTGAGTAAAACAACAAGGTACTTTATTTGGAAACTTCCTCTGTGATGCAGAGGTTTATAATTTTGCATTTTTAAATTAGTTTTAATTTCAATAATATTTAAAAAATGTAATTCAATTTCAGTTTAGTTTTAGTTCATTTTATTATTGGTTTTGTTAATTTTAGTTTAGTTTTTATTTTGTGAACACATTTCTCTTTAGTTTTTTTATATATTTAGTTTCAGTTTTAGCCAGAGGCAATTATTGTTGAAAAGGGCGAAATGGTAATGTTTTTCTTTTAGTAATTCTAGCTAATAGATTGTGTGCAATGTCAACCACAGCTAAGTTTTAGTGGTTGCACAGCTTTCATTAACTCTTGTGCAAACCTCTTAGTGATAAAAATAAAATAAATGTCTGAACACAACAGACGCTCAAGCCAAAATCATATACAACTTGAATAAAAGTAAAAAAGATGAAGAATTCAGACAACTTCATATACAGTTGAAGTCAGAATTATAAGCCTTGCTGAATTATTAGCTCCACTTTATATTTTATTTCCTCAACTTTTGTTTAATAGAATTTAGTTCAGATTTTTTTCAACACATTTCTAAACATAATAGTTTTAATAACTCATTTCTTATAACTGATTTCTTTTATCTTTAATGATGACAGTAAATAATATTTAACTAGATATTTTTCAAGACACAAGTATTCAGCTTAAAGTGACATTTAAAGGCTTAATAAGGTTAATTATGTTAATTAGGCAAGTCATTGTATATCGATGGTTTGTTCTGTAGACAATGAAAAACAAATATTACTTCAGGGGGCTTACAATACTGACCTTAAAATGGTTAAAAAAAATTAAAAACTGCTTTTATCCTAGTTGAAGTAAAACAAATAAGTGATATGTAACAAGTAATACTCTGAAAAATTCCTTGTTCTGTTAAACATCGTTTGGGATATATTTGATAAAGAAAACGAAATTCACAAGAAGGCGAATATTTTTGACATCAACTGTATGTAGATAAACATGCCAAGGTTACATTTTTACCAGTGAATAAAAGTTATAAAATGTTTTATGTTTATATAAAAGATGTTTTTCTAAAAAAACATGCACTTGACTGCTTTTTTTGTCTGTAAAAGCGCCATCTACAGGTGTTTCTGTAAAAAGCTGCAAATCTGATTTTTCCACTAAAGCATGGGCGCTTATTAATTCTAAAAACTAATATTTTTGCTGCTAATTATGATCATATTTCAGTTAATTTTTAGCTTTTAGTTTTGCTTAGTTTTTCATTTATTGTAATTTTGTTTTTACAAAATATATTTATTTGGTTTTTCCTTGAACTTCAAAACAAAATATAGAGGAATAAAACACGTAACAACTGATCTTGAAGAAAGAATAACAATGTTCAATACACATTTTTATACATTGCTTTTCACAGCTTTCCAGTGTGTTGTTTGGACTTTTGCTGTTTATTATTCATTTCAATTAAATGAATAAATGAATGTAAAAAAAAAAAATTAAATTAAATTTGGAATCTATTCATAAACACTGAGGTGTGGAAAAACAGCACCCCAGTGCATCCATGTCCTGCGCTGGCTAAAAAGTTAATGAAAATATTTGCCTTACACTGAAGCAAATAAATAATTGGATTTACTGCTGTACATTATTTAAAGAGCATCTATGATGCTCTTGAAAGCATGTCATATTTAAGTGATAAAAACACAATACATGTCTTTTAAAAATATCCTGATGTTAGGAGTGCGGTTTTCCCCACCCACTGAACTGATTGCAAGCTGTGTATTAACATGTCTCCATAGTAACATGTATAACCATATCCACAAGGCTGGACTTGCGCAAAGCAACTGGGATTAAAAGCTCTGTTCAGCTCCCTATAATCATCTGTACCTGAAGAATGAGTTTTACAAGTTTAATGTTAAATCATTGGATTTAAATCATTAACATGCCTGTCACATTTGCCGTGCTAAAACAGTGCAAAGCTAAATGTGTATGTGCATGAGTGCATAACGACATTGTGAGTGACTCATCATTGCAGAAAGGCTTGAATTAACTCCACAATAAATACATCAAATAACCAATGGGAAGGTTCTTACTGTAGTAAAACAGATCTGCTTCAGTCTGTCACTGTTCTGTTTATATAAACAAGGCACAGCAGGTGAAGGCTAGATCCATGAGAGTGATCTCTATGGCTCTGACACGCACGTGGAAACAGTGGGCGAGGAGAACCCACTCATTTGCATTGAAGGCACAGGCAACAAAAATAGTGGGCTCAGAGTTGAAAATCTGCACATTTGGAATGATATAGTGAAAAATCTGACGGGTATTTTGAGCTGAAACTTTACAGACAGCATTGCCCTTTAAGGTAAAAGCTTGCAAGCAATTTATATGGGCTGAATTTAAACAAAAAATTAATTTGTTTGTTTAAATTCAGCCCATGTAAAATGCTTGCAAACACTTACCTTAAGAAAATTGAGTAAATCCAATGAATCATTTGTTTCAGTGTAGTTTTTGTTGACTGAAACAACCTTGCGTCAGTGTTTTTGTAGCATCACACAGACACTTTGGTCTACTGCTTGCTTTGTGAACAGTGTGTACCGCGCACTAGCTTAATTCTGCGAGTGCAGTCACAAAATGAATGAATGTCAGTGCTTGAGATTGGATCACAGCAAGACATGAAGAGGCTGTTGAGAAGACGTCTCGGAGCGGGAGGGGGCAGGGGGGATGTGGCTTGTGGGAGTGAGAGGAAGTAATGAAGAGAGATATTTATTCCAGTACTGTAAATTATTGCCATGTTTTGGCGGTGGGTTGTCACAGTACATTATGACACTGTTGGCACTTGAAACCAAACTCACATTATGAAACACAATAGCACGTTGGGATTTGGATTTCTGTCAACAC
>CAIGQQ010029532.1:430737-445188 GCA_903798035.1 Danio albolineatus
AAAGAAAGAAAGAAAGAAAGAAAGAAAGAAAGAAAGAAAGAAAGAAAAAGAAAGACATGAATGAGATGACATCAATTTATTTTTTAGGTGAGCTGTCCATTTGAAATTAATTTGAATCCTCCACTGAGTCACTGATAAAGAAGTCATACTGTACTGTCACAGTCCCTGTCTGGTTATTGTTTATGTCTGTGTTTTGCTTCCAGCTGAAATACATATGATCAGATTGCTTTCAAAGTCCAAACGCTCATGGGGTTGGATGCATTCAGACAGGCACAATACACAACTTGCTGATGAAAACATGAGATTGTTATGGGAGAAATTGGATGGAAATAAGGTTTTCATGCATACGTTTGTATTATGTTTGAATTCATATTTGCCATCTGTTTTATTGAATTACTTTCTCACTCACTTGTAAGTCACGTAACATGGGTTCATTGGTTCAGTACTTGTTCGTTACACTGAGAGCTCCTGCAAAAGTGATGAACAGTGTGACGAAATACGAGCAAAGGGACTCAATGAAATCTGAACACAAGTTGTCACAAGAGATGAATTTAAATGCATGTTAACACCAGGAGACAGTAATGAGTTCTGGCTGGCCACTTGTGATGGGATCACTGAACATGCATGTTAATACCAGATGGAAACAGAGTCAGGGGGACAATTCACTTTAAAGGAACACTCCACTTTTTGTTGAAAATAGGCTTATTTTACAACTCCCCTGGAGTTTTACCATTTTATTAATCCATTCAGCCGATCTCTCGGTCAGGCGGGAACACTTGTAGCTTAGCTTAGCATAGAACATCGAATCAGACTATATACCTCATTCAAAAATGATGAGTATTAATAATATGAGTTTTAATAATTTAGTTATTTAAAGCTTTTTTTTTTCTTTGTAAATACACTGAGGCTGATTAAAAATGAAAAGTTGCTATTTTCTAGACCAGTCATCCTAATCATAATAATCCAGGAGCTTTGCTGCTGTACCACTGCTGCAGCAGGCACACTTTTATTACGCAACACCTGGTAATCTGGCAACCATGGAGACATTTGCAAGAGACAATTCAAAAATATCTTACACCATGCAACTATGGAAGAGACAAGTTTTATATAGGAATATTACCAAAACTGTTGGTCGTGTTGATGCTAATGGTCTAATCCAATACAATTATTCATGCTAAGCTAAGCTAAAAGTGTTCCTGCAAGACCCAGAGATCGACTGAATGGAATCAAAACTGGTAAACCTCAACTGTTTAACTTTGGAGGAATTATAAAATAAGAGTATTTTCCAAAACAAAAGAGAAGATATTTTTCAAAATACATTTAGTAACACTAGTCCCAATTAAAGGCTAATTACCTGCTTTTTAAAGATATTGGCTGTTTATTATTACTAATAAAGTACATATTTTGCACCATTTTTTTCTACATCCCTAATTCTACCCAATACCTTAACAAAATTATTACCTTATCAGCTATAAACAGCAAATATGAGCTTATTGGGCTAAAAGTCTTGATTAATGGTTAATGATAATTGTAAATTGAAAAAAAATGACCATATTATGTTCTTTTGACCATATTATCTTCATATTATCTTCTTTAGTTTAAAGTACCAATTCTCACTATTTACTAATGACTATTTATTACTTGCTTATTAATAAGATATTGACTGTTTATTAGTACTTACAAAGTACATATTCTGCATGATCTTATTCTACATCCTTCATTCTACCCAATACCTAAACCCAACTCCCACCTTACTAATTATTAATAATCAACAAATTAGTAGTTTGATGATCAAAAAGTCTTAGTCAGTGGTTTATTAATAACCTTAAAATATATTCCATAAAATAAAGACATCACACCAGTTTGAGCGAGCAAGAAATCACATTCATTTTTAGGTGAGCTGTCCCTTTAAGAGAACTCTAAATCCTTCATACAGTCACTGATAAAGAAACCCCGCTTATTAATGTTGACAGTGCAAATGAATGTGTGCAGACAAAAATAATATCGCAAACACACTTGCACTGAGAGCCAGAGAACAATCTCTTTATCCCTGATCATACGCACAGCACGTACCCGTTTCCATACAGTATAAGGGATTTGCATGTATTTACGTGTGTTCTGTTAGCTGTTGTCCGTGTTTCAGTGGTGCAAGGGTTCTCACTACAGTTACATGTGCCAAGGGCAGCATCTGTCTCTCTCCCTCCATATAATTTGCTCTAATGACGCCTAATGATACATGCGTGAGGACACACAATCCACACACACACACACACATACACACAAACAATACAATAGGGAAGCACACACAATTGTGCATTGCAAAATCAGAACTCCCAGAAAAGATTTATTTTGCAGAAGAGAACTTGATGATCTTATTCCATCTTAACTCTTTTTTTTTAACTCTTTTGCTCTAGTCTGGAGGGATTAAAAGATGGTCTGTGGCATGAGCAGTCCTTCATTCCTTTGTTTTACCTCATTAAAAATCTCTCCTGGCTTGATCCCCCTTTTTTTTCTCAATGCGTTCCCCCCTTTCTCTTCCCACTCACTCCCACTTGCTGTCTCTCTTTCCATTTCCTCCCAGAGGATTTTTGTCTCTTTCTCTGGCATGCTTAAACACGATGCCATTGAGAGACTGAGAATGTTTTTTGTGCATTATATTCTTTTGTATCACCTTGGAACCGTCCGTATATTGGCTGCTTATGAAATCCTCCGTGTTGTGGCTTTTTCTTAATACATCTCGTTTTAGGATGCTATCACGCTGATCAGAGTGGCTCTGCGGCCCAGATGTAATGAAAGCAGAGTGAAGCGTCTGGCAGATAGCAAACGGCGAAGAAAGCTTCCACGCAGGCCCGCCGTCCCAATTAACCGGCCACGTGCCACTGATCAGCACCCCAGTACGTGATCTTTATTGTATGAGAACACACCGGTATTAACGTACTCAAATCAATGTCTAATTTAACCACTCTAATTAGGTTCTGCTCGTTTACTGTTAGCTGTCGAGGTCAAGCGGTACTTGATTAAAAAACGCCTGGGGTAGTTACTGATCGACTGGAGTTGCTGGTAAGATGATTTAAACTAGCTGAGTTCAAACACCAGCGATTTTGAGCCACATGAGACTGGTTTTGATTCATATTTCATACCTTGTATGCGGATATTACATGATCGCTATCGCAGGAGCTTATCGGTTCGTGTCATCATTAAAACACAGCACAAAACATTAAATTATATTGTTGGCACTTCTTTAGGAGCTGTTGTGGTGTGGTTGAATTTTGCATCAGCATCTAACTTCCACTCTTAAGAAAAACATGTTTGCCCAATTTCTTTGGTTAACTGTGTTCCTGACACCACTCAAAACTAAAATTTGAGATTTTTTGTTGTAGTTTGTTTGTTTTGTTGGTGACACTTCAATTATCTGTCTATTATTTAGATAATAACTGCTCATTAGCACTTATAAAGTAAGGTTTTATTTTACATACCTAATTCTACCCAATACCTAAACCCGACTACTACCAACTATTAATTACCAACTAATTATTAGTTTATTGAGCTGAAAGTCTTAGTTAATGGTTGGTTTATAGCTTGAATTATACTTTTAAATAAAATGTGACCATTTTGTTTTAATAAATTATATTTAAAAAGGTTAAAATAAGGATTTGGAGCATATTTCAGTAAGTCAAGGCAAAAGAACAGATCTTATTTTTAGGGAGACCAGAGAATTGTTCAACTTCCTTCAGAATAACAATCAATTGATTTTTTTCTATTGCTTTTATTGGATTTTTGTATATTAAGGGGGACGTGGCTTTTCAGAAATGCCAAATTGGGTTTTGATTGTGGCAGTTGTCTGAATTGATTTGCTACTGATTTCATGGCCTTTGTTTGAATTTTTTAGTCTTAAAGGAATGATTCACCCAAAAATGAAAATTGCCCCATAATTTACTCTCCCTCAAGCCAATTTCGCTGTATATGACTTACTTTTTTTAGACAAATAAAGTTAGAGTCATATTAATTTTGAAATTAAACCCGAGATGTTAAGGTGTGCATTATTTTCAAATAATTCAATGAACCAGACAATTCTTCCCTTGTGTTGTATTTTAAGTATATTATTCCACAAGTGTTGTATTTCAAGACATTTGTCAGGTTTTGCTCCAACATGTAGGACTAGTTTATCTCCATCCTTCAGTCTTGATTTTTGACAACTGTAGCTGTGAAATAACCGAAATCATCAACCCAGGCTCATTATTTATATGTACCCCTGTATACATTTCTGGACAGCGCAAAATACATTCCAGGAAGTACGTTTTTTTTTTTTGTTGTTGCAGTTTTTGTTTTTATGAATCCATTAGAGGCCGCTGTGTACGCTTTTTCAGACCTCGAATTTTTCTCATGAGTGTCATTTGCACCTGCTGTTCTCGAATAAATCCACCAGAGGCCACTGTCAACTGACCGACCAAGCGACTGTGTCTCAAGTCCGTTGACGTACGTGGCGAGCTACTCGGCAAACTGGTAACAGCGAAAAAGCCGTCCACGCAGAGGTAATCGGCGTCGTCATACCGCCCAGTAGCATTCGTTTTAAAAAATAAAATGTAGCCATACGTAGCTCTAGCTACATAATTCGTGCTCTCCAGAAAAGTATACGGGGTTAAGTTGTTTTTTTACAATGAGCCTATGTAGTGAAATCATTCAGTATAGTGATATGGAACTGTAACACAGTAAAGACTTGAAAAGCCTAAAACTGGCCGCCTTAGAATGTTCATCAGCCAATCAAAATGAAGCATACCTCAGAATATTCGTCAGCCAATTGCAATGAAATAAAGCTTAGAATGTTTATTAGCCAACCAGAATGCAGCATATCTTAGAATGTTCATCAAACAATCAGAATGTAGCATATCTTAGAATGTTCATCAGCCAACCAGAATAAGCCATTAAAGACTGCCGCTTTTTAAAAACATAATGAAATGATAAAATTATGTTCTTTTATTATGATTTGATGATATGCATCCTCTTAATCATTAAGAAGATTCATTCCATGTCTCAGAAAGAAAGATGACATGCTTTCATTTTTTTGAAGTACTTGATGTCAGACGAAATCATAATGTTCCCAGTACACTGAATAAAAAATATTCATTGGATTTACTACGTTGAAACATAGGCTCATTCGTGGCCCTTTTTTGAGATCACGAATTATGTAGCCAGAAGTATGTATGGCTGCATTTTGTCTTTAAAACGAACACTACGGGCAGTATGACGATGTTCCTTTTCGCAATAGCAGCTGACCGCTTACCTCCATATGGATGGCTTTCCTGCTGTTACCAGTTTTGTCCAGTAGCTCACTATGTACGTCAGTGGACATGAGACGCAAAGAGTTGACCATGACAGACCAGGGGTTCATATCCGGGGAAGAACGGCTCCAGAAAGTAGGTAAGACAAAAACAGAAGCCAATAAATAAAATAAACAAGTAAATAACATGGAGAGAATGTGGTAAAAACTGTCGGTTGGGTTTAGGGAAGTGGGTGGGCGCTGGTCAATCGGTGCGTTTGAAAAGACTATTGGTTGGGTTTGGAGAAAGAGGAGGGTGAGTTAGTCGGTCGGTCAGTAGGTCAATCATTCACTCAGTCAGTCGACAGCGGCCTCTGGTGGACTTGCGAAAACAAAAACTGCAAAAAAAGTACTTTCTGGGACGTAATTGGCGCTCTCCAGAAATGTATATATCAGTACGATTTCAGAATGAGCCTGGGTTTTTTTAAGGTAAGTAGTAGCAAACAGTTTATATGGGCTGAATTTAAACAAACAAATTTAGTAATGTTTAACTTCATTTGTTTGTTTAAATTCAACCCATATAAATTGTTTGCAACCGCTTAAAAAATATAGTAAATAAAATAATTGAATATACAAAGCATTTAATGTTAAAAAAATTAAACAAAAATATCATACCTCAGACCACGAGGTGGGAAGAACACTTTGTACTTTGTCTATTAACCTGCATGTATTATTAATACTCTGATTTAGTTCACTTTAAGCCAACAGTATATCAAATGATGAGACAATCGGCTAGATAGATAGAAAAAAACACTGACATTTAAATGAAATGTTAACATACACTGTGCTCTCCTTCACTCCCGCAAAGCCCTGTCTCAACTCAAGAAGACAAATGAACTGGAATTAAATCAAGCGCACAAAGAATTTCTATGATAATTTAGCACAGCATCCTTTCCAATTCAAATGAGTTTTTCTGTATGAGCTCTCAAGTGCAACTGATTCCAAAACATGGTTATTTTTTTTATTAGACGAAAACATGTCTTTGTTTCAAAACAGAACAAGAGGTTGTCATACACGTATTGATTTTCTCATCAGCTTCCTTTTGAAATGTGAACGTGAGTGAGCGAAATTAAAAAGAGAGGACTCAGTTTTAGCATTCGCCGCTGTGCAGAAGAAAACAAAGAAGAAGCAGAAGAGAGATCTGGAGGAGAGCCTCTGTTTCCTTTGACTGACAGTGACACTGACACTAACAGACATCAAAGTGATGATGTCATGTCCCCTAAACTCGACCCGACTGTCACCATGGTAATGAGTTGCGGCACAACATTGTTTTTGAAGTGCACTAGAATACACGCCATTCGTTACACTTGCTCGTCCTTTCTCTTTTAGTCAAACGAAACTCAAATTGAGATTTAATTGGACTCTGTACATCTGAATTCCTGTCTTGTCAGATAGCACAAGAGAGAAAGGCATCTACAAAGGAAGTGTTAGATTGGGAAGGAGTGGGGAGAGTATTGATAGAGAAAGTAGGGGAGGAAGTAGCCAGGAGGGTGTAAGGGTGCTCACATTAATGTGTATGAAATTAAAACTGGATTGTTAGCCACTCAATTAATTAAAGGCCATTAGACACTAATAGGGCTAAGTCTCATTATTTCAGCCAGGCGGTGTTAACCAACTGCTCATTGAAAAGAAGGAAAACAACTTACAGGTGACGATGGAGAGGTCGAGAGAGAGACAGAGAAAGCGATGTATAAGTGGTACAAATAACATGTAAGAAAGAGCAGTCGGAGGATAGAAGTAAGGTATGGGAAGACTAAAGCCAGAAGGTGAACAGAAAACAGCAAGCAGATTGGAATGACTAAGTGGCATTAAAGCACACTAAAAAAACAAACACGTATTACTTATGTGTGTCTTTTCAGTATTGGTGGTAGCTGTGAATACATTTGCATGAGTTATAATCTATAACAGCAGACGGCGTTCGGAATGTGTATGACAGTATTATCAGATTTTCATCACTTTTTAAATTCATGTATAAGATTAAATCTTTATACAAGCATATGCATAAAACATAAAAACAAATTATTGGCACCCTTAGTAAACATGAGCACAGAAGCCTGTGGAAATTGTTCAGTTTTATGTTTCATTTACAAAATTCACAAAAGCCTAAACTTCCTTTGTAATCAAACGATTGAATCGAGACAATATCAATGAATAACTGTTTCTTCAAGTTGCCCAAACTTATTGGCACCATATTATTCATACTAATAACATGAATACAACAATTCTGGGCAACCCCAGCTCATTCTGAAAACGTACTGCTATATGCATTTCTGGAGAGTGACTGACTGACTGACCGACTGACTGACCGATGAACTGACCCACCCTCCTCCTTCCCTAAACCCAACCAATAGTATTTTCAAAAGCACCAATTGACCCACTCACTTCCTTCTTAAAAAAGCAATCCAGACAAAAAAGAAAAGCCCTTGTCTGATTTTTACCACATTTTACCACATTCTCACCCTGTTATTTATGGTTCTTTTATTTTTTTGGCTTCTGTTTTTGTTTTACTTGCTTTTTGGAACTGTTCATTGCTGGACTCGAGCCCCATCATCACGGTCAACTCCTTTCTGCATCTCAAGTCTGCCGACGTACATGGCGAGCCATTGGACAAACTTGTAACAGCAGGAAAGCCGTCCACATGGAGGTAATCAGTCAGCTAGTAAGCGGGTTGTCAAGCGGGCGAAGGGGTGTCATACCGCACCGTAGTGTTCGTTTTAGCCATAAAAAGCTCTGTCTACATAATTCGCAATCTCCAGAAACGTCCATAGGGCTAAGTTTTCTGTGAGCCTTTGTTGGTTCTGGGTCATTATAACTTTTTCTATAATGACAGAGATATAACTTATGATCAGGGATAAATTTTTTCATACGAAATCTCCTCAAATACTTGGGTACATGTTGGTCAGTTAAAAGATTTTAAATAGTGGGACGTTTGGAAATTTGACGGTTTTGAATTCATGATGCCATATAGCTAAATAAAAAACAGGCCCACAACATTAAAGATACAGCAGTGGATTTAACTCTTGACATGGGGAACTTTTATCTAGTGCACTGACAATAAACTGGTAAAAATAAATAAATATCATAAATAAAATGTACGCAGTTTCTCCTCCACAAGTTTTTTTTACATTCAGGCTTTTAAGTACATATTATGTATGGATTGAAGTGTAACTTGCTCATTAAGGTTTTGTAAAAGTAACATTATTTGCAATTTGTTTTTGTAATTATTACTTTGCAATGCTTTTAAAATTATTTTATCATTTTATCATAGTATATCATTTATTTACCTTCGGCTTAGTCTCTATTTCAGAGGTCCCCACATCGGAATGAACCGCCAATTATTCCAGCATATGTTTTACCGAGCAGATGCCATTCCAGCCGCAACCCAGTATTGGGAAACACCCATACACACTCATTTACAAACGCTCAAACACTACGGAGTCCAAACATGAACTTGTAAGTCATACAGTGGTGGAAAGAGTACTGAAAAATCATACTCAAGTAAAAGTACTATTACTTGCCCAAAAATGTAGTGCAAGTAGAGTAAAAGTATCTGTAGTAAATGTAACTCAAAGTATGAGTAAAAAAGTAGACCTTCTAAAAGTACTCAAGAGTAGAGAGTATTACGCTGTGAAAAGTTGATGTGTTTACAGAATGTTACGTTTACACATCCCTGCACAAACAACATGTAGTGTATTGAGGGATCTTCCTATTTTCGTTCGTTACTTCCAACCTTCCTTCAATTATTTGTTTGTTCTTCCTTCATTCATTTGTTTGTTCCCTCCTTCCTTCGTTCACACATTCGTTCATTCATATTTTTGTTCCTTCATACTTTAGGCCCTTTTGTTCATTCATTCCTTTGTTTGTTCCCTTCTTGAATTCTTCCTTCGTTCCTTTGGTCCTTCCTTGTTTCCTCCCTTCATTTGTCCGCTCATTTTTTCTTTCATATTTTTGTTCCTTCCTTCATTAGGTCCTTTGTTCATTCATTCGTTCGTTCGTTCGTCTTTCCTTCCTTAGTTTGTTCAATCCTACCTTGAATCCTTCCTTCATTTATTTGGTTCTTCAATCTTTCCTTTCATTCCTTGTTCAGTCCTTCCTTTTATTGGGCCCTTCCTTCCATTCTTCATTTGTTCCATTTAGCGATTGTTTAAGGCTGTTTGGTGATTTCAGTCATTATACAGTCGACATCCATAATTTTCAGTGACATGCAGTCTATAAAAAATCTCTGGATCATTGCGTGTAAAGATTTTGGACATCTTCTTGGACATTTTTAATGTTTCTCAAAGGTTTACTGCATTTAAAAAAAAGCACCCATGTCTTGAGGTTGTTCAGTTGTTGCGATTTACTTTCTATGTGTGATTTCATTGGACAGGAATCACAGAACTGATTTTTCTACTTTAGACAATGACCATAGACAAGAAAGAAATAAAGTAGTGACTGCTGGTTGAGGGAAAGAAGTGGAGTAAAAGTATGATGCAGCACTAAACATGTACTCAAGGGAAAGTAAAAGTCCACATTTTTACTCTTTCAAACTACTCAGTAAATTACAATTCCTACTCAATTCCTCCTCAGAAAAATTACTCATTTACAGTGAGTATTTGTAATTAGTTACTTTACACCACTGATGTCATATAAGTAAATATTAGCATATTTTGCCATATATCAGATATCTGTTAGGAGTATTGCCCAGATGACAGCTTTTGTACATTTATTTAAGTGTACAAGCTAAATGCAGAAACCCCAATACTTGATGCACAATACACAATGATGGTAACAGTCAATGTTTTTAGTATT
Organism: Danio albolineatus; assembly: GCA_903798035.1. NCBI lineage: Eukaryota > Metazoa > Chordata > Actinopteri > Cypriniformes > Danionidae > Danio > Danio albolineatus. The sequence continues at coordinate 440,846 of CAIGQQ010029532.1, forward strand.
ACATTAGTTTCTCTGCAGCATTTAAAAAATATCATTTGTTGCCAAAAAGCCCATTTAATTTTTGGTTTGTTGCATCTGACTATTGAACCAGAAGTGACTGGCAATTGAATATGCTGGAGTTAGTTTTCATAAAGAGCAGAGATAATTTCTTACCATGAGACTCAACTAATTTCTGCAGTTCTCCAGCTGTAATCCTTGGAGAGTCTTTGAACACTCAACAGTGCCTGAACACAGTGAAGACACCCACGCTTTATCAGGCATAATTGTAATATCTTTCTGGAATCTATTTCAGGAATTTTTCTCCCGCTAATGTCAGAAATTGGAATTTCATCATCTTTGGATTTAGTTATTTTGATAAATTTCGCCGTTGTTCCTCCTCATATACTAATATACTTACATATTATGAATTATGTAAATATGAATGGGAATATTCTTTAATTATATATTTTAAAATAATTTTTAGGAGAACCAGTAATTGTGCTTAGTTTGGAGAAAAACTTCCATGATAAGTCCAAGAGTGCCAGTCATTTTAAACAGTGTATATAGTCTATAGCAGTGTTTCTCAACTGGTGGGTCGCAGGAACATTTTTAGTGGGTCGCAGAGTGTGTGGTCAAAAAAAAAAAAAAAAAAACATTTTTTTTGCTTATACCGGACTTTTATTTTGATATGCGCGCGCGACAACAGTTCAGTTTAGTAACTGAACATTTCTCTACCCTAACCGCTGTTTACAGTATTTATCATTTTTACTTTGTAATATTTCTATAATTTAATATATTTTGTTAAATGACAGCAATAAAATATTGTTTATTTGTAAGTCTTTGTGATTTTCTTATGATTTATCTGTCACTACTTGTGTATGTTAACAAACAACTTATTATAATTTCTAAAATTATATTATAGTTCCTAAAAATTTGGGTCGCGGCTTGATGACCATGTAAAAATGTGGGTCCCGTGGCCAAACCAGTTGAGAACCACTGGTCTATAGCAGGGGTGTCCAAACTCGGTCCTGCACAGTTTAGCTCCAATTTTCCTTTAACACACCTGCCTGGAAGATTCTAGTACACCTAGAAAGAGCTTGATTAGCTGGTTCAGCTGTGTTTAATTGGAGTTGAAACTAAAATATGCAGGACACCGGCCCTCCAGGACCGAGTTTGGACACCCCTGGTCTGTAGGATGGATGGATCGATGGATGAATGGATGGACAGACGGGTGGACAGATGGACGGAGGGACGGACGGACAGACAGACAGACAGACAGACAGACAGACAGACAGACAGCCTTGGGCTCTTGCAGGTCAGTGGCAAGCAATGTAACGCAGAGGCTAATATAAAGGTGCTGAGACCTCCTGGGAAAAAAACACACTCTTTCATGTGAGTTGCACCCACACACAAACACAGACTAACAGGCATGACCGTATAATGAGAAATATTGTGACAGGAACATTAGCACATTGACCATGGGTGCAGATAGGGAGGGATCATGTCAAAGTGTGCTATGAATGTCTAAACGCCTACACACACATGCAATGCTGACCCAAGTGGTCTCACGCATGACAACATGCACACACACACTCCCACCAGTTGACTCTCCACTGCACACTCTCACTGTGACAGCAGGGGCCCGCCAGATGTTCAAATTGATGAGACATTCATGCAAACACACGCCCAAGAACACACGCTTGCGCACCTGCATGTCTGACATGCAGAGCAGAGTTTCTGACTCCACGCGCACTCTTTGCACCCATCTGTCTTCACCTGCACACACACACACACACACACAGAGATATACACATGCACCATGAGGAGAGTCTATAGTCTCAGTGGTCTCTTTTGGAATTTCCAAAGGCTTGTTGCTAGGCAACAAGGGGAGCTTCTCTACCCGTAGTGATACGATGGAGGGAAATGGATTGAAAGATGGAGGGGGTAAACACAATACTTTAAACATAATTTTAAAACAAAGTTTTGCCGATATCCTGATACTTTTGCGTTTATTTGTAAATATCCCCTATGGTGCTATTTGAAATGTTCCTCATTTTATTTCAGAGGTCTCCTGAAACAGGTTTACATGCACCCCAGATCAAAAAAACTACTTCATTTTCTCATAATACAGATTTTACATCTCTTCACTATTATTGTAACTCAGGGATGTGACGCTGACAACTGAGTTGCAGATCCACATGCAGGTTTAATGGAGATGTCAGGTAAGCAATGGTCAATAAGTGCAAACAGATGTATATAGACAGTCCAGAAACGTGGTCGAAGACAGGCAAGAAGTCAGAAGGCTGGCGGCAGGCAGGGATGAACAGATTAACAAGGCAAAGGTACAAACACGGGAAACCAAGACCAAGGAAAACACGTTGTAGCGTCACTGAACAGTAGACAAGACTCAGCAACAGTGAGTGTTACTGTGTGGTTTAAATAGTGTGTGTGATCAGTTCTTGACGATCCTCAGGTGGTGTGTGTGCGCAATCAGTGATGACTTGAAGCAGGAGTGTGTGTCTGTTGCATAAGTGGAGATGTAGTCCATAAACAGGTGGATTTCTTGTGTGATTGTGTGTACAAGCGATCTCTGGAAGTTTAGATCGTTGGTGATTGTTACAATTATGCCATTATTACTGGTGCACTACTTACATTGTGTATCAGAAATGAAATGTCTGTTACTGTATGTTTAATTTGTGCTACATATTTCTCAGTCCTCAGCAATTGTTAGGATGTACCAAAGGCATCAATTTTACCATATCACACTGATGATGCCTCACCAAGAAAAAAAATTTGCATTGCATTTCTTAACTCCTAATATCGCTACTGTCCACACTCAATGCATTTTTTTTCAACACATGCCATAATTTCCAAAATATCAGCCTCTACCAAATGGTAGATATGTTGGTTTCTGGTAACAGTACTGGAATTAACACACATACTTTGAAAAATCTGAAAATTTGAAGTGTAAGACCAATTTATTTAAAAACATAATCAAAATAAAACATTTTAAATACTAAATCATCTTCATGTTTTGAAGTATATGCCATAAAATATTTCAGATTCTCATTTAACATGTTTTCTTTACAATAAAATTAAAATCAAGTGTAGTAGTGCAACAGGATTATGTTTGATTTTTTTCGTAATCCAGCAATGCTGTGTGTGTGTAAACCATTATTTAAAACAGTCATTCTTTAAATGACTTTAACGGTCATAATTTAAAACCGCCAAAATATGGTCAACCATTTGGTAGAGTGGCAGGTTAAGGGTTAACAATGTCCATCAGGATCCTGCACAGTTAATTTCAGCTTATCACTACAGTCACAATTAGGTCTGCTTAGTATATCATTGGTCACATTTTACAACAAGGTTCATTAGTTAATGTTAATTAATGCATTTACTAACATGAACAAACAATGAACAACACATTTACTACAGTATTTGTTCATGTTAGTTAACATTAGTTAATGAAAATACAGTTGTTCATTGTTAGTTCATGTTAACTCACGGTGCATTAACTAATGTTAACAACCATGGACTTGGATGTTAATAATGGATTAGGAAATGTTCAATTATGATTAATAAATGCTGTACAAGTGTTATTCATGATTAGTTCATGTTAGTAAATGCATTAACTAATGAACCTTATTGTAAAGTGTTACCTTATCGTTTCAGCATCGCTAACGCAATGTCTGCAATAGTGACATTGTGGGATCTGCATGTCGAGTTGGGAATATAATTAACCAGGAACCACATTTTTAGATCACACATGATTTGTGGAGTCATTGCAAAGTTTGAGAGAGTGAAAGATATTCATTTAGATATGATTTAAGACCTGTGTAAGATTTCAAGTGAATATAATTTGGGTGGAGTAAGTCGTAAAAAGATTGTAGCTTTAACAAAGATTAATTGTATTATTTTTACAGTGTTATTTTACTTTTGTTTGTGTTTGATTGATTTCTGTACCTGAATCCTGCTGACTCCCCTGAAAACCATAAAACTGTTTATTTAATTTGTATATTTTCTATATTGTATTCATCTATGCTTATAATTTCTTGAGTTTATTTTATTTTATCATTCAGTCCTTCATTTTCCTTTTGCTTAGACTCTGTTTCAGGGGTCGCCACAGCGGAATGAATCACCAACTGTTCCAGCATATGTTTTACACAGCGGATGCCCTTCCAGCTACAACCCACTACTGGGAAACACCTATACACTCATTCACACACATACACTAAGGCCAGTTTTCATTCATTCATTCATTTTCCTTCGGCTTAGTCTCTATTTCAGAGGTTGCCACAGAGGAATGAACTGCCAACTATTACAGCATATGTTTTACACAGTAGATGCCCTTCCATCTACAA
>CAIGQQ010029532.1:445454-494855 GCA_903798035.1 Danio albolineatus
CTCATTCACACACATACACTGAAGCCAGTTTTCATTCATTCATTTTCCTTCGGCTTAGTCTCTATTTCAGAGGTCGCCACAGCAGAATGAACTACCAACTATTCCAGCATATGTTTTACGCAGAGGATGCCCTTCTAGCCGCAACCCAGTGCTGGGAAACACTTATACACACTCATTCACACATATACACTATGGCCAATTTAGTTAATTCAATTCACATATAGCACATGTCTCTGGACTGTGGGAGAAACAGGAGCACCCAGAGATAACCCACTCAACCCACAGGAGAACATGCAAACTCCACACAGAAAAACCAACTGGTCCAACTGGACTTGAACCAGTGACATTTTTGCTGTGAGGTGACAGTGCTAACCACTAAGCCACCGTGCCACCCTTTCCTTCATACAGATATAAAATAAACCATAAAATCATCCCAGATAATGTAAAATTATGAATTCTTCCCAAATGTAGTCAAGTCATCCTGTAAAATTCTATTCATATCACAGAATAGATTGCAAAAAAACCTAAATATTGCAAATTCAGTTTTTTTTTATATGCAGCTTTAGTTACTATTATTAATATTGAATATGATTAAAAGGTGTCATGTCATAGCAATACATTTTGATCAGATTGAGTTTATCAATGAGATTAACAACCACCACACATTTCTGTTGAGCTTAGGAACAGGTTTGCCTGATATCAAATCAGATATTTGTGTTTAGATAAGCTTTGCACACTGAATTAGACTGAATTATGGACGTCTCATTCATTCATTCATGTTCTTTTCGGCTTAGTCCCTTTATTAATCCGGGGTCGCCACAGCGCAATGAACCACCAACTTTTCCAGCATGTTTTACACAGCGAATGCCCTTCCAGCTGCAACCCATCACTGGGAAACATCCATACACACTCATTCACACTCATACACTACGGACAATTTAGCTTACCCAATTCACCTATAATACGTCTTTGGACTTGTGAGGGAAACCGGAGCGCCCTGAGGAAACCCACGCGAACACGGGGAGAACATGCAAACTCCACACAGAAATGCCAACTGACCCAGCCAAGGCTTAAACCAGCGACCATCTTGCAGTGAGGCAATCATGCTACTCACTGCACAACCGTGACACTATTATGGACATCTCTTATCTTAATAAATTACTTTATCTTATGAATCTTATTATGACTGGTTCAGAGTCACATTTGTGCATTCCTCACAGACTTCATTTGCATCTTAAGATTTTAGCATGAACATTTCTAACCGTGTGTACATGTTCGCTTCAGCGATTACAGAATAGGAAAAAAAAGGATTTCACTGCCGCAGTGTGTCTGTGGGAGAATGACATAAATGGATTATCGTGTGTTATGGTACAAGCAAAGAGAAAAGGGGGAGGTGTAGAGGAAACAATTTCTATCCCTCCAGCAAACATGTATATATAAATGTGCAGTTGTATAACTGCTCTTAAACATAAGTATCTCCAACCCGCACCATCTCAAACTTGACCTGAATCTATTTCAGACAGTTTTTGCGTGCTTGTCTGATTATTATTTAATGACTGCGGCTACTTCAAAGCTCTCTCTCTTTCTTTGTGTTTTTAGTCAGATGCGAGATCTTTCAATATTTTGAGCATAATTGTGTAAGATTTTTTTTTGTTGTTTATGTCCTTCCTTAGCACGTATACAGTACACCACTGTGAGCTTTTGGACTCCAGATGACAGCTATTTACTCTTGACCTTCACACGCCGATAACATTCAACGCACGCTTCGGAAAGAGAAAAGGAGTTAAAACTGATCAACCCAGAGGGATTCCTGTGGCCTTCTGACTGATTAAGTATTAATCTAATGCGTTTGGTTCTTCTGTGTGCATATCTCTGCGTGTTGAATTAGCCTAATGCAGATCTTTCAACATTTATGGACTCAAACTCTGAGTAAAACTTATTTTCAATTATGTATTCCTTATTCGGCTCGTGTTACTTGAACACATTTGCATAAGAAACTGCCTTAATGTTATGCAGCCACACTTGTGCACCCCTTGAGTATAAGAGCTGATGTAATACTTATTTTGGATGACTGAATCATATCACGGCATAATCACGGCTATTACAATTAACAAATGCTTTAATTAATATCAAGATTGTGTTTTTTAAGTATAGCGCATATAGAGCTCAGTACCTGTGAATGAGGAGTTGTGTGGGTTGCATTTGTTTACTCCACTTCTCGCTCCAGTTTTAAAAAAAGGCTACTAATGAAAATATACAGCTGCCTGTATACGTGGCCTATGCCTTTTCAGAATGCTCTGAAATGAGATACTTGGTGCTTCTGGATAATCTTCTGTGCAAATTCATTTCCACGTCTAATATTCATGTCCACATCACTTTGCTGCTTCACTGCTGCCCTCTATCTTTCTCCGAATGAGAAATTGAATTGCTTTGCGAGGATTTGATGTTGCTGTGACAAATCGTTTTCACATTGAGACTTCAGTGTCAGAAACATGACAGGCTGAATAGATTTAGCAGTATATATATACTGGGTCGGTTGGAGCACTTTACATGCACTTTAATGCACTGAATTCTTATAGGAAGTATGGATGATATGATCCATGTTTAAGAAAGATGTATGTCCTTGTTTTTTTTTGTTGTTGTTGTTTTTTGCACTTCAGCCATGCAGAACAGGTGAAATCTGTTTAATATGTGTTTAATAGGCCTTTAAAAGGTCAAATATTTATTCATGATTATGCTTATGTTGAAAAAGCGGCATATGAATTTAAAAAAAGAGGCATGATTTGAAAAGGTTGAGTGATGTTCCTGACAATAATAACCCAACCTGTTAATAACCCAACATTGGATCAAATATATACAAACCAAACATTGGTTTACTTTTTTGGGTTAAATCTAAATGATACTTTTCAACCTCGTGGTTGGGTATGTCTTTATTTGACCCAATGTTACAGAACAGCTTCCCAGCAATTTTAGGGTGCACACTTATTTGTTTGATGTAAAAAATTACCTGAAGGAAAATAAATAAAAGCTAACAGAAAGTAAGATTCCGACTTCAAATTTTAACCACATCTTTAGATTTATAACTTTGATGCTTAGAGCACAGCATGTTTTGGAAAATATATTTGACATATTTTTTTGTGCATTTTTTAATAAGCAATAAACAAATATTTATAAAGAATAATCTGAATTAGCGACATGGTGGCACAGTAGGTAGTGCTGTCACCTCACAGCAAGAAGGTCGCTGGTTTGAGCCTCGGCTGGGTCAGTTGGCATTTCTGTGTGGAGTTTTGCATGTTCTCCCTGTGTTCGCGTGGGTTTTCTCCGGGTGCTCCAGTTTCCTCCACAGTCCAAAGATATGCGGTACAGCTGAATTAAATTGTCCGTAGTGTATGTGTGTGAATGAGAATGTATGGATGTTTCTCAGAGATGGGTTGCGGCTGGAAGGGCATCCGCTGCGTAAAACAGATGCTGGATAAGTTTGCGGTTGATTCCGCTGTGGCGACCCCGGATTAATAAAAGGGACTAAGCCGAAAAATGAAAATGAATGAATGAATGATTAATGTGAATTACAAAGTCATTTTAAATGTTATTTTCAGGTCTACGTGAAAGCTTTCTATGTGTAACACTGCAATGTGCCTCAGTTACGTATGCTCAAAAAGTGCTAAAACATGTATAACGTGCAATTATAATGATTATAACTGCTGTCAACAATAAACTACAAAAACATAATTAACATATTTATGAACAAAAACAAAACTACAGTACATTAATTTTACTAAAACAAATTACTGGGAAATTACACAGGTGCCACATTATATTAAATTTATAAGCTGAAACATACTTTACATACAAACATACAAAAAAGTTCTTTCATTCAACACAATTTTCTGTACACTACATATGTTGCCTTTATAAATTTATCTAACTCATTCAATCATTGATTTAATTTTGTCATTTCATTCCAGCGTTATTATTCATTGGTGTTATTAACGTAATCCTATTTTGTTGTCAGTTAAAAACAGGTTTTTTTTAAAAAGTAAAAAAAGAAATCTGACTTCAGATGCAGGTATATGATAATGTAAACCTTTCAACATAGATGGAAAGTAGCGGTTCGATTTGTATAGCTTTGACTTTTCTTAATATCCTTTTGTAAAAGTTGGTCATCTTCATATTTTACCATGACTGGTCGATGGAGGATATTAAAGGAATCTCAGGTCAAAGTTTAATGAAAGAATGGTCTTTATTAAACCAAATAAAGAACATTTAGACAGTATTTTTAACAAAAACACCAAACGTGGTCAAAGCGTTTTACACTTTCATTCAACATTGCAAGCATATCGGTTCCTCTGAACAGGTGCTCGTTCCGCATGGCCCACCCCTTTAACACCAAAAGCGGTGTGCCGGACAAAACTCTCCACTTCGCGAGTCACTGGACCCGGAGCTTCACGCAGACTCAACCCGGGGCGGAGGTTCACATCTCCGCTGAAGCCCAGCGCCCGTTTCACGCAGAGACACCTGTGGTCGGTTGCCAGTTATAGCCGTCCGATTGACTCTATAAGACAAACGTGATTGTTAAATTGTTATTTGTTGGTAATATTATTGTTATTATGCAAAGAAAAATGTGTTTTGCGCACCTCTTCTGCGTCACTCTTTGGACTTCTTCTCAGCGTTCTGGAGTTTCTCCACTATTTTGCGCTCGTGTCCCGCAGGGTTTGGTCTGTTCGTGTTGCAACTCGCCTCCTTCTTCGTCCTTCCTTTGCGACTAGCGCACTCTGTAAACAAATAAGTCAAGTTAGTTAAAAAGAATAACCCAGCTTTAACACAAGAATAGACGACAGAACTCTGAAAACTTACCCGTATAACGGTCTGTTAAGTTGTAATATTCATATTCGTCGTAGTATCGGTTCTCGAAGGTGGTCGGCTCGATGTTTTTCACTTCAACGTGGTTACTCATTTTGAAAGTGAATAGCGAGGGCTATCAAAAACAAACTTTGAACAGAAGTTCAACTCTAAAATGTGCACTGTTCTGTCTCCAAACGTCTTCTTTCTTGTCCTGGTACAGTGTTGTTTACAAGCCTGAAAGTCGCCTTCTTTTAAAGCCGTCGCTCCGCCTTCGTTGCCTTCAGCCGCAGATGATGGGTCGACATGACCAAAAAAAGGTGATTGCATCAGACATGAGTTAATGTTTGTTCAGCAGACCTCACCTACTGCCTGACAGGATGTCCTTCAGAGCATATGACATTGTTTTTGTTTTGACTTTACACAGTTGTTTTATCTTTCACTTAATAAAGATGTCAAACTGCAAGTCAATCTGTCTGCATGGTGTTATTTTCTATTGCAATATGCCAAATTAATGCATTTGTATTATTTCAGTAGGTCTGTATTTACATTAACTCATACTCGGTGCGTTTGAGTGTGTTTGTTTATAGTTGATAGAGATTAGATTATTTTAGTTAATGTTTTTCTCTGTTATTTGCACTTGACATTGTGCTATGACTTCTCACGTCTCTTTCTGGACTGTGACCCACTAACCTGCTCCTTTATTTTTAATAGTACGCTGGTAAAAATTATGTGTTGGATTTACTTATAAGTGCATTTAAAAGTGCACTGTTTTTCATGACTCTCTTTAAGTAAATTGAACTTGAAGCTGTAATAATAAAAAACGACTTTTTGTATTAATTTGACTATCAAAGAGAATATTTTGAAATACTTAAATATTTTGTAACTGAGAATACTTGCAATCAAGTCCTTCCTAAATCAAAAGCTCTACTCTGCACCACAATGATAACCATAAAGATTTCAACATAATATAAATCTCATTAAAAAATCAGAAGCACATCATAAAAGTCTAATTTATGTCTCCTTGTTATTCTTGTGAAATAACACACAGAATAACATCTAATTTCAACATTTTCATTACACAGTCTAATGCAAAAGCATGCTGAAAAATAGAAATCTGCTTCCTTGATGTACTTAATTTTAACCTACGCAATGCCAGTTCACACATCTTAAATTTTGCCACTCACTTTACGCATACTTTTATGTTGTACATCTTTAATGGAAGTTAAACACACTGATATATATTTAAGTTAACTTAAATCTGCTGTGGCGCCACGATGGCGTAGTGAGTAGCACATTCGCCTCACAGCGAGAAGGTTACTGGTTCGAGCCTCAGCTGGGTCAGTTGGCATTTCTGTGTGGAGTTTGCATGTTCTCCCCGTGGTCGCGTGGGTTTCCTCCGGGTGCTCTGGTTTCCACACAGAGCTCACAGTCCAAAGATATGCGGTACAGGTGAATTGGGTAGGCTAAATTGTCCGTAGTGTATGAGTGTGAATGAGAATGTATGGATGTTTCCCAGAGATGGGTAGTGGCTGGAAGGGCATCCGCTGCGTAAAACAAATGCAGGATTAGTTGGCGGATCATTCCGCTGTGGCGACCCCGGATTAATAAAGGGACGAAGTTGACAAGAAAATGAATGAATGAATAAATCTGCTGTGAAATGTATGTTTTTTAGTATAATTGATATATCTTACTGAGTAATGACTGTTAAGCCAGCACATCATTTTTTTCAGTGACCACTAAAAAAGTGATTCATTGACTTGACTTTAAAAAGTGAGTAAATCCACTGCTTTTAAAGGGATCCGTTGACTACTTTAAAAATTGTGTCAAACTGTTGCCTTAAATTATTAAGTAAATTAACTATTAAAAAATTATAGAAAACTATATAAAAATTAAGAACAGTTCAGATTTACAACAGTCAACAGTCAACTTGTCGCTAAAGGTTTACTCACTTTAAGTAAAGTAATCGCTTTTTACAAATGTCTTTTTTATTGTCAGTAGGGAGTATGTCAGGCTCATTTCAATAGCTATTTTTTAATGTCTATTTACATTTTATTTTAGCTTACTTATGTATTGTTGGAGATCCACTCCAGACCAAAAACAGCACACTGTAATTTGACTGCCTATTACGGAAAATAGTCTTTGAATTGCACCTGCTGGGAAAAACAGCAGAAGAAACATGTTTTGTTTCCATTCTCGTGTGACTTTGGCTGTGTTCACAGTGTCTTATCCTCTCCGATTGAGTTTATTTTGTCTTTTGGTGCCCCTTGCGTGTCTAATAGCCGTGCAGATAAATCAAACGTGCACATAACAAGATGCACTACAGTGGGTTCTGTCATTAGCACGGAGGATCATAGAATGCAATCTGTCATAATTGGCAAAATCCACATCCTCCACTGGCAGAGCAAAGCCCAATCCATCATTTAAGATTCTTTGCAGTTTGGCCACAAGCTGTTTTGCTATTGCACCATCAAAGCAAAAAAAATCCAGACTAAAGATTCCAGCCTTCAGCAGTTCTAAAAAATTTTATAGAGCATGTTCAAGGATTTTTTTGGGCTTGTTAGCATGGCCCAGATAGTCACTGGTGAATGCCATATGCATGATTCAAAGGACAAAAGGCATATTTTTCACTGTCAGTCATTCAAAAAGTACTACAAAGGCACCTAATCTAGCAAACCAGAATGTAAAAAACTGTAAAAGCAAAATTCTTTTGTTATTATTAGTATTTTATTATATATTCACATTAAAGAACACGTAGTAAACTTACTGCATGACCAATGAAAATAAATCTAAACAGAGAAAGCAGTTCGTTCCTAATTATAACAGTTCTCAGTGTTTTTTTAAATAATTTGTATTACACTAATTTACAGTGCTGCTTGAAAGTTTGTGAAGTCCTTGCAGAATCAGTGAAAATGTGAACAAATTTAACTACAAACGAGAGCTCAAAGTGCATGTTATTGTATTATTTTGTCCTGAATAAGACACTTAAGATCAACACTAGCTGCAACAATGCAGTAAGCCTGAATGGAAGTTCCCTGGAGCAGGTACAGTCTTTTATCTAGCACCACCAAGACCCGTCTGTTCAACTCCATTGCGATGTCTGTATTGTTGTACAGGGTCGAAACCTGGAGGATAACCAGAACTACCACCCAAAGAATCCAGACATTTATCAACATCTGTCTCAGAACGATTTTCCACATTTGCCCAACACAATCAGTCACATCGACCTATGGGAAAGGACATGTCAACCTCCAATAATGGGGGGTTGGATAGGGCACACTAGGCAAACCACCAATAGCATCACTAAAAAACCCATCCAAGAAACACCTGGCGAATCGACCTCGAGGCCGACATCACAAGGATGGGTTACACCCAGAGACAAGCAGAAAGAATGGCCCAGGACAGATACTTCTGGAGATCTTTTTGTTTTAGTGGCTAATTTGTATTAATTCATATATAATCTCATTCATACAATTTAGTACGATTTGCTTATCCCTAGGCCCACACGGAATCTGTGCGCGCAGAAATCTGCAGATTTTCGCAGATTTTTAGCCCATCGTTGATTCTGTTTAGTCACTGGTGTAAATGTGTGTACATTTATATTTAATCAGTTTTTTTATTAATTTCAGTAATAATATTGATTAATATCAAAAATATTCATATGATTTATTTACAACACAGTATGTAAAGTAAAATTTTCTGTCTTTTAGTAGAGATTGTATATGAGAGACTTGCTTTGTTTACCAAATAAAGTGGATCTAATTGGATTCGCATTGTAAACATTAAATTAAAGTTAAAAATTTAAAACTTTATTTCATATACTACGGTTTTAGTTATGATACTTCCAAAATCATTCCGTATAAATCTGCAGATTTTTAACAAAATACTCTGCAGAAATAGCAAAAAATGTCCGCAGATTCCGTCTGGCCCTACTTATCTACCAATGACGGATGAGTTTAGGTTGGATTTTTGGTTTTAATACAGCTCGCACGACTGAACTCGCACAAATTTATAAGAATAAGCTACTGACAACTGACAAAACGTAAAATTGTTATCCTTCCGCGTGAGATCAGGCTGTGTTTACATATAGTTCACAAGACAATGAAATCTGAAATTATGAAAATATCTCCTGTGCAAAAGTTTATGAACCCTTGCTTCTTAATTCTGTGTGTGGTTGCCTGGATGTCATCATCTTATAGTATGTAGATCAAGGATCACCAATCTCGGTCCTGGAGGTCCGATGTTCTGCAGGGTTTAACTCCAACTTGTCTCAAAACACATGCCTGGATGATACAAGTATAGCTAGCGAGAGCTTCATTAGCTTGTTCAGGTGTGTTTGATTAGGGTTGGAGCTAAAATCTGCAGGACACCGGACCTCCAGGAACAAGTTTGGTGATCCCTGATGTAGATTTTTTTTATTTTATTTACCAACCCATTCTCTTTTTGTGCTCCATTGTACATGCACATATGACCATGAAGTTTTCGTTGCAGTGGAATTTGGCAGAGGTCTGTGTGATGACTGACTGCTGTGAATATTTTGGGCTATGCAGTTTACAGTATAAGTCTGCTGTGGTTTGGTGCTGTTGTAATGACAGAGTAAGAGTGCAACAGATTCTGTTTTTCTCCTGCGCTCAAATATTCCACAAAATCTGGTTATATGAGTGCATGAGCTACGTGAGAAGAAATGAGGGAAGATACTAGCTGGCAAGAGATTACACAATTCATTTCATCTTCCAAGGCCATAAACAATACTGAAGTAGCACAGAACACACTAGTTCTCTCTTCCTCTAGATCTCTAACCATATATAGTGCTCTAGCTCTTAATCTTTCGCAAAACAAAACCTTTTTCACCATAGTGTCAGTTTTTTTCTGTATTTTAGTACAAATCCTCCTCTTTCGTTTTCCAACTTTTTGCCATGCATGCACTGTTTACTTTGGCTTTCAAACTGATATCATGTGAGAGTGTGCCGTTCTGTACTGTAAATATTTACTGAGTTATTGGCTCAGCCAGCTCTATGCTTTCAGCTATGAAAACATAACAAACTCTCCCTACTTCTCCTCAGCCTTCATGCTCAAATCGGGATTTCTAGATAAACCATCACTTATCGCTGTTGGTTTTGTTTTTCACCATGCCTGTCTCGGTTGAAAATTAACTCCATATTATCTCATCTTTCACAGCCTTTGGACACAGTTAAGGTCAGGTCAGGTATAAGAGAGATTATTAGATGATTTATTTATTTTTGTTTCATTTTTATCCTTCATTATTGCTTTTGTCCTGTATTGTCTCTTAATTTAAACACTCTCCTCACTCTTTTATGATGCCAATTTCACACGGTCGATTTAAATATTAAAACATAAATAACACCATATGCAAAAAACAAAACTGTAACCCTCAGCCAAATCAACGTACTAGTAACTGCTTCTTAAATGAAATGCTTAGAAATAAAAATGAAAGCAAGAAGGCATGTAAATGCACAATTGCTATAATAAAATAATCTGACATCAATATATAATATACACTAAAAGTTCTGCACTTGGTATAACCCAGCATGTGGATTCATGTGCTGATATAGATGATAATAATGAAGATAACTCATAATGATCCCATATTTTTATGGTACATCATATATTATCTTATGATTATGTTATATGCCCTAAATGCTATAACACTAGCAATATTATAAGGTAACAGTAAGTTATATATTTTATAAATATATAATTTATTAACATGTGTATCCACTAGTCGTGGTGATTTATCTATCTAAAGCCTGATACTCTCCTATGCTTCTTTCTCATTAAGGCGTTTAGAAAACATTCCATGAGGAAGTGTGTCCCTTCACAGTGTCCGTACGAGGCCTAGCTAGTAAGCTAACAAATTATCGGAAAGCGTAAACAAACGCCTAAAATTCGTTAGGGAAAGCGAAACTTTCATAGATTAATGATTTTTGAGTATAGTTCGTGTGCTAACACACAAGGTGAATCTGGAGAGAATCTCGCAGTCGTGTGTTTGCAGGTGAGATTCGCGCTTTTCTTGCTAATCTGCGTGCGCGCGGAGGGCGTGATCTGAGGTCTGTTATGCATGTGGAGATCAGCTAACGTTACACAAATAACACGTACAGCTAAATGCATTGTTATTAGCGTTACTGCAACGCTGTTTTTGTGAAATGTGTATAGTGCTGTTAAGTTTTTACACTCTGAATGTATACACAACCACTTTTAGCGACAAAAGTATAGTCAAGAGCTTTTTGTTGATCTTCCTGATCGTTGCTTTAATTCCAGTCTTATTTATTCTAAATAAATCAGAATGACTTTTTTGCAGGTATAATGGCTTTAGTGTCAGCAGACACCAAAATCGCTGAGTTGCTGAATGAGTTGCACCAGCTCATAAAGCAAACTCAGGTGAGTTTGCACCAGCACTGCAGTATATGGCTTTATATGTGTTAGAAAACAATCACATCACTATAAAAAATAGTTTTTTAGTTGATAGTGATGCTTCAGCGAAGAATTTCTAAGTTCTGTGAAACATTTAGATAAACTGAGGTAAAGTTGACATATTAGGATCCAATGACTATCAAAGTACAACACTGTTTACAGTCAAATAAATAGTGCTAATGTTTTTAAGTCATACTTAAATCTGATTTCAGACCGAATATTCAAAGTACCATGGTAAACAATATAGGGACTGTGTCACAAGTTGTCACTGAACAAATGTGAAAACATAAAACCAACTTTACCCTAATTTTTTTGATGATAAGTTTTCAATAGTTCAGATGAATGCTACCTAAATCTGATTTATTCTGTGCAAAGGACTCCCATAATCCAGTTTATTTGAAAATAATACTGTATTATTAATATAGGTGTAAAATAAAAATGTGTATGATACGATGTTAAATTAAAACGTTTATTTGGAGAAAAATTTAATAATTTTTGCAAAGCATTTGGTTTCTCTTAGGTTACATGATTAAAATGTTCAACTCATTGTAGATCAGCCTTTATGTATTATTTAATGTATTAGTTTATTAGAAATAAAAACAATTCATTTTAAACAAATTAGTATTTATGTTTTAAATGCATTTTATTTACAATGTTATAGTTTGAATCAAGTCTGAGATTGCTCTTTTGAATTTAATATTATTTTATATAATTCTTTGATAATTATTAAATAATTTAAAATCCCATTTTGGGTGTTTTATTTTTCTTTAAACATTATTTTAATCTTATTTTTTGATTTATTAATAAAAAAAATTTATTGGTTTCGTGGTGGCTCAGTGGTTAGTACTGTCGCCTCACAGCAAGAAGGTTGCTGGTTTGAGTCTCAGCTGGGCCAGTTGACATTTCTGTGTGGAGTTTGCATGTTCTCCCTGTTTTCATGTGAGTTTCTTCCAGGTGCTCTGGTTTCACCCATAGTCCAAAAACGTGCTATAGGTCAATTGAATAAGCTAAATTGGCAGTAGTGTATGAGTGTGAATGTGTGTATGGATGTTTCCCAGTACTGGGTTGTGACTGGAAGGGCATCTGCTGTGTAAAACATATGCCCGTTCATTCCACTTTGGGAAACCCTGACGAATAAAGGGACTAAGCCGAAGGAAAATGAATGAATGAACTTGTATTTACATTTATTTTACACATTAGTACATTTCCCCCTTGCATTCCCTTGTGACCTGCTGGAGCCTGGTTTTAAATTTCTTGCTTTAGATTCTTATTAAAATGTTCTTTACACTAAGTAATAAATGGTTCTCCTAATGGGATAGCTCACCCCAAAATTTATTTCTGTCTTCATTTACTCATCCACCACTTGTTTTAAACCTGTTTGAGTTTTGTTGAACACAAAAGAGGATATTTGGAAGAAAGCTGAAAAGCGGCAGACCTTGACGTCCATAGTATGTTTTGTCAATGTCAATGGCTGGAAAATTCAACATTCTTCAAAATATCTTCTTTTGTGTTCAACGGAAAAATGGAAACTCATACAATTTTAGACCCACTTGACTTGAGTGTGAGTAAATGGTGATTACATTTTAATTTGGGGTGAAATATCCCTTTAAGTACTCTTGACTAAAAAGTCTTATAGAATTACTGCATAAACACTATTTGAATCCGTAATATTTTTTAAGAGTTTCTCTGCTCCGTTTCCCCTCACATGGTGTTTATATCCTCATCTCTCTAAAACGCACACAGGAAGAGCGATCGAGAAGTGAACACAACCTTCTCAACATCCAGAAAACACATGAAAGGATGCAGACAGAAAATAAAAGTAAGGCCTACGATGAAAACATGAATCTAAGAATGTAATCATACCTTTGAATTTAATTTGCTCCACACTGAACATTGTTATATCTTCCTCCTCAGCCTCTCCATATTATCGGACTAAATTGAGGGGTCTTTACACCACAGCTAAAGCAGATGCTGAGGCAGAATGCAGGTAAGCGGATGTGAATGTTGCTGCGTTTGGTTTCCCTTGAAGTATGTTAATGCAAGCGATACATTTTTACTTTAATTTTATTTAAGCAACAGGTACATGAGGATCAGATCTTGGCATTATTCTATTCAGCGTTGACTTGTTTTGTTTCACTTGAACAGAAAGTGCCTTGAAAAATGTAGGACTATACAGCTCCATCTTGTGGTACTTCTGCCCAAGTTTTTCAAATGTACTTTAAAAAAATAATAATAATTAAACACGTTAATCATGTTCTTTTTTTCCAGCAGTTGCAATGTCTTAGGAGCTTTGGGATTACTCTGTATTAAAGTCAGGAAATCCTAAAAAATTTTAGTTCAATGAAAAAGAGTTTGACATAGTCAGCATACATTTTGTTTTGTGAATGTTGTACTTTCCAAACAGCATAACAAGTCAGTATGTCCATTTCTAATAATTCAGCGTTGCAAACCATTAATAAAACCATTTCATCAGTTATATTGATACATTTGTAGTACACTTCAAAAAGTAATAAGGAAACTTAGGACCAAAACTGTTTTGTGTAATTGCAATAAAAAAGTAAATGGAGAACTCCATTTCCTGCTCCATTTTACAAATACAGATGAATCCTGCCTTAAACGTACTAATAAAATCATTGCATGGATAATATCTATGTAATATTTTAAAATTGGGTTCTTTTACATTATTAGGAATTATGTATTTTTAATATCTGACCAGATTTTTAGGCAAAAAAAAAACAATGGGGGAAGGGATTGCTTGTTTCCATTGAATCATTGGAAGAACACATTTGTTTCTCAAATGTATTTGCTAAAGTTAAAAATACATTCCCATCAATTGAAAGTCCATACTTTTTTAGCAAGTTAAAATTCTGTAACTCCAAAAATGTCTTCACTTTTGTTATCATACACGTATTCTTTCTAAAATCTTTACTGGTTTTTCTCAGTAATCATTTACATTCTGTCAATATTATATTGTTCAACGTTATTTAGTAATATTGCAAAACAAACATTTGATTATGTTTATTGAACATGTCTATGTGATTATTAATAGTGCTTGGCACAGTTTAACTGTAAATAAGCGTAATTAAGTTTGTTTTGACATAGTGTGTATATATATATATATATATATATATATGTGTGTGTGTGTGTGTGTGTGTGTGTGTTTGTGTATTAGATCTATTTATTTTGTATATGTGATTACCACACATACATAAAACTAAATTATACAAAATAATTTGGTTTCATAGATATTATTTAACTTTTTATATAATTTGTATCATATAAGTATATATTATTATATCCAAATATAAATAAAATCTCACATCTATGCATGCATGTGTATATTTATACATACATAATAAATATACATACTACACAGACATGTTTTAAGTCAAAACAAACTTTAATTTAGGATGTAAATAATCAAAATATAATCAGCACTATTATTAATAAATATGTTTTTAGAAAATTCTTGAGCATTTAACGTGATACATCAAGCTTTTGGGGAAGGATTATTTGTGTATCTCTTCTATTGTATTGCATAGCTTTAATCATAGATCTTATATGCAGTATATATAAGATCCTACAAGATATTTTATTAAGATATGAGTAACAATAAGCTATACATAGAAAACAAAAAAAAATGTTGTGTTTTTTTCTTTTTGAGTCAGGATTTATATCATTAAATGATCTGATTTATCTGCATCCCTTCCACAGTATACTTCGCCGGGCGCTTGACAAAATTGCTGAAATTAAATCGCTTTTGGAGGAGAGACGGATTGGTGAGTCTAGGAAGTCCATTCATAAACACGTATCAGGCAATTGTGGAAACCTATTGACACTTCCCATACACCGTATGTTCTCTATTTGCTTTATTTTGACCATGTGACTGTATTTATATGTTTGTACTTTTTATATATTTTCTTATATATAAAACATTATTATTATTATTAGTGCTGGACAATAGGACATTCTCACATCATGATAGGTCATTTCATATACTGACAACAATATCTATCACAATATAAAACCATTTCTGTCAATTAAATCAGTCAGTAGTGGGTGTGCGTGTGCATATATAAGTGTCTATAACATTTTAAAGAATTCTCAAAAATGTACTCAATCATATATGATTATTTTTGTTACTTTATTAAAAAGGGCAAATGTGTTTAAATAAGAATGCAGAAATGTTATTATTAATATAAATTATTTTTTTTTAAAAAGGAAAACTATTGACAGGCACAGCATAAAATATTGCTTTGTAAACATTGTATTTACCAGCTTGGGGCTTTCTCACCACGCTGTTATTCTTGTTTCTGCTTTTATCCCCATGGTGCTATGTAAGATTTTGCTCATTCAAACGATAAAAAAGTATTGCTTTAAACAACATATTTTGCGATACCACAGAATAAACAATAAAGCTTAATATTAAATCACAGACTTTTTATTCAATCCATATGACGTGTCATTATATTGCACAGGTCTTATTATTCTTATTATTATACAGGAAGTCTGCAGGGTCTTAAATCTACTAAAACTTGATAAATGAGAATTTTGTATGGCAGGTTTTGATCAAACAAAAAAACTTATGAACGTAAAACAAGATTGTATCTGGTGACCTTGATACTTATATTGTATGTCCTTTTTGTTATGTTGTCATTTGAAGTGTTTTTTGTTCTGATTTGTTTGAAAAAGAAAAAAAAGAAAACGTTGATCAATCTTTTTAGAGCAAATTAAGACCATTAAAAGTCTTAAATTCTATTTTACAAGGTATTAAACTTTGTATCATCTAGATGTATGGTTAAGCTTGCCTGAATTTAATGCGCTCATTTTGGGATGCTGTGTAGTTTATGAAATCGACAAAATCCTGCTATGCTACTTTGTTTATTTCTGTAACCAAGACAACACTGTTATCTCTGCAGTTCTATATGTGTCACCTGCTGGATTAGCATTTTTATTCAGTGTATGAATATTTTTTTAGTTTAGGATTAGTTTCTTACAATAAGCATTTACTAAGTTAAAATGCTGTCAATTTTACCACTTGGAAACGACTTCAAGTTCATTTATTTATAAAGCACATTTAAAAACACAAGACTGACCAAAGTGTTGTACATAAGACAGAGTAAAATATAGAGAAAATTATAAAATCATTGAGGTAAACCAAGAGAAACAACAGAATAAAATTTATAATAAAGCAATCGACAAAACGATTATAATATTAATATTAAAAAGCTACACTGAACAGGTAGGTTTTTAAGA
Source organism: Danio albolineatus (assembly GCA_903798035.1). NCBI lineage: Eukaryota > Metazoa > Chordata > Actinopteri > Cypriniformes > Danionidae > Danio > Danio albolineatus. The sequence goes on from CAIGQQ010029532.1 coordinate 461,982, forward strand.
GTGATTTAAAAATAGATAGTAATGGTGCCATTGTATATTCAAGGGGAAAACTGTTCCATAACATGCCACAGAGAAAGCTCTGTCACCTCTACTTTTCAAACTAAAATAAAAGTGTTCACACGATCTTAAATATCTTACTGGAGTATAAAAATGGATTAGCTCTGAAAGATAATTTGGGGCTAGATTATGTAGGGATTTATACACCAGTAAAAGCACATTAAATTCTATTCTAAATTGGATGGGCAGCCAATAGAGGCCTTTCAGAATGGGGGTTATGTGGTCATGTTCCTGTTATAGACGCTTTTCACATTTACGGGTTTCTCAGTAGCAGAATTTGTCTTAGTTGGGAAAACTTAGAGCGCAGTGAATGGGAGAATGCAACATTGCAATATTTTTTTTACAATCTTATTTGCTCAAACAATAAACGAAAAACTCCGCGATGATGTTATAAAGACTTTCAGAAAAAGAAAATAATTGTGTGAGACTGATGACGGCAGCCAGAGGGGAGAATAATGTCAAATTTATTGTCCTGTCCCATAGATGCTGCATTAGAAACACCTCGCACAAGCGATAATTTATTTTTATTTTTATTTGAAGCAAAGATTAAATAATTCATACATAAATACATATAAATGTTCATACGTTTCTTTTAAATATATGAATATTAAACTGCGATGAGGTCTTAAAAAAGGTTATTGAATTGCAATTGCAATTGTTTGATTTCTGTATATGCTCAGTTATATTTTTCCCTTTTTGCAGCTGCGAGAATGGCAGGAGTGTACAGTGACAACGACCCACCCAGAAAGACCATGCGCAGAGGAGTCCTGATGACCCTTTTACAACAGTCGGCCATGACACTTCCACTATGGATTGGCAAACCTGGCGAGAGGTACCATTCTGTCTCTTCTGTTTAATTTATAAATGTTGTTGGTGCCAATTGCCTAGTGGTTAGTGTGTCAACACATTGCACTTAGGTACTTGTAGTGACCGAAGTTCAAGTCCCAGTCCCAGCTTAAGGAGCTTTGCCGATCCTTTTCCTCTCTTTCTGCTCCCCATGCATTCCTGTCTCCACTATACAGTCCTTCAAAAACAAATGTTAAAACCCCTAAAAACAATTGTAATAAATAAATAAATGAATGTATATTTTGTGGATGAATTGTTATGTGTTACTATATAATTCTTACAATTCCAGTCCACTATGCTGTACTATAAAAATAAACCTTAAAAACTCATAAAAATAATTGTAATAACGAAATGTTTATTTAGTGGAAGAATTGTTGCTATACGTCACTAAAGATTTCTTACTCCTTCAGTCCTCCACCACTGTGTGGCGCAATACCTGCGAGCAGCGACTATGTGGCTAAGCAGGGGGACAAAGTGGCAGCTCGGGTGAAGGCTGTGGATGGTGATGAACAGTGGATTCTTGCGGAAGTTGTCAGCTATAATCACTCCACCAACAAGTATTTATAAAGCAGTTGATTTCTGTGATTGCCTTATTTAATTTTATTTGTGTGAAATGGTAGCATGGTATGATGATGATGATGATGATGATGATGATGATTTTTTTTTCTAGGTATGAGGTGGATGATATTGATGAAGAGGGCAAAGAGTAAGTACAGTTCCATTTTTCTGTATATTATTTAATTTCTTTCTCCTCCCATATTTAGATTTTTGGGAGGTCTAAAAGGGGTCAGTGAGACAATGTTTTTTTCTACAGAATTATTTCTTTCAATAATTTTATTCAGTAAGGGCACATGCAATTGATGAAAAATCACAATAAAGGCATTTACAATGTTAAAAACAGTTGTAAACTAAAAGTAAATTAAAACTAAAAAGTGTTTAAAAATATATATTAGGTTCCATAAAAATATTTCCTAGCATACCTGTTTTAGATATTGAAAATAATATACATAAAGGAAAATTTGCATAATGATTTCTAAAGAATTGTGTGACAGAATTTGTTAGAGAAATAAGCATTAATGCATTTAAAATGAACATTTAAACTCATCAGTGCTGTTCTCTGAATTGATTTAGAGTAGGGCTGCACAATATATCGTTTCAGCATTGATATTGCAATGTGTGCATCCGCAATAGTTACATCGCAGGATGTGCAATGTTTGAATTATAGTTGACCAGGAGCCACAGAACACATGACTTATAGAGCCATTGCTAAGTTTTACCATAATAGAGGGAAGGTTTATCTTTTGCATGTGTTTAAGGCCTGCGTGTGACTGAGCATTACTGAGTTGATGAGCATACTGAGTTTAAAACATCTGTGCACAAAAATGTATGATGTTTGGAGGTGTAACAAAGATTCCTTGTATTAAACTATTTATACTTTCATTACTTTCATTTTTGTTTCGTTTCTAGTTTAAATATCCATATTTCAATGCAAAAACAAGATTTTTTTACTGACCCCATTGGTGGAAAATTTAGCTTGTTTTAAAGGAAAAACTCTTAATTTTGACTTGCTTCTTCTGAAGGTGAAAACAAAACAATCTTTTTACTTGATCTAAGATTTTATTTGCAAACTGGACTACAAACAAGACAGAGCAAAGTAAAAATACGCTTTAATTTGCATTGTTTCTGTACTGTACTTTTAGACTCCCAAGAAAACCGTCAAATAGAGCGCTTCAAACTATCTTGTCAAACTTTATTCAGCAGAGAAAAGAAATTGCAATATCAGATTTTCCCAGTATCGTGCAGCCCTATTTCTGAGCTTAGTTTTAACAGTGGATGGTCCACAAGCCTAGTTTTTAACAGCAGATGTCACTCTAGGATAGTTTATTGTACATTTGGCTGCATCATGCAAGGTGACAGTAAGATAAATGTAAACACAACTCACTATGAACACTCTTGTAATTCACTTGAGCCTTTCCTAACTTTATTAATAATTACTTTATGTTCAGATGATATTTGTAAGGAACTGGATTTAAGCAGAGTAGAGTTTTTTGTAAAAGCATACAGTGCCATCTTCTGTTAAAAACTAAGAATCAATTAAGGGAGAATGGTGATGCGTTTTGAAAGTCTCATAATCGGTGTGTAATTGATTTCTCAAATGACTTTTTTGCCACCGCTCTATGAGAGTAATGGCTGCTAAAAATGTATTCTGATATATTTGCAAAATTAAGGTTTTAATGTGGTCAAATAAATCTAGCTGTGGATTGCATAAGTTAATAAATTGGAAAACATTTTAAAAGTTATACTGACTCCAAATTTGAAATAGCAGTTTAATTCAATAGAGTAACAAATAAAGGCTTGCATGTTCTTATTTACTCCTCTCCTGTTGTATTCAGGAGACACACGTTGAGTCGCAGAAGAATAATTCCTCTCCCACAGTGGAAAGCAAACCCTGAGACGGACCCAGAGGCACTGTTCAGTAAAGATCAGCTGGTTCTGGCTCTCTATCCACAGACCACCTGCTTCTACAGAGCTCTTATCCACACACCGCCACATCGGGTGAGCAAAAGAGGACTCAAATTAGAGGAAAAAGTTCCTATTGCACATTTCATTTCAGATTTAATGGTAAATTGCTGTGAAATGATCATGTGTGAACAAGCCCTTTTTACAAATACTGGATAATTTGTTCTGGCAATTTTCTGAAATGAGAAGTTGTAGCATCACCAGTAAATTGAAGCCACATTTTTTTATTTATTGATAAAGTTGTGCTGGTAATTTTCCAGCAATTTACTGGTATTGCTGTTTGAAACAGGCTAAAGACTAATTGAAGTGTAGGGAAAGACTTTAACATTTGTTATCACTGTAAACGGTGCATGAGTGAGGTTTCTAACAGTGCTGAGTTGAATACTTTAGCTCACCTATCATGATTTTTAGTCTAATTGGATGTAATGAAGACCACAACTCCCATAACTCCATACTCAGTCACTGCGTCGTTGAATTATGCATATATTTATTGTGAATGTGCGCCCTCTAGTGGCAAAAATTGCATACTGTGCGTTTAATGTCTGTCAGAATTTCCATGTTATGGTTGTATGGCATCACTAGATCATTTAATTTATTATTTGACACATCTGACCTCTTTTTCCAGCCTCAAGATGACTACTCAGTTCTGTTTGAGGACACATCCTATGCTGATGGCTATTCTCCACCTCTCAACGTCGCCCAGAGATATGTAGTGGCCTGCAAGGAGAACAAGAAGAAGTGACCGAAATGTACAAAAGCAGGACATTGTGTTCAGAAAGAGCCTGCATGATCGGTGTGATTGCAAACAGAATTTAGAGAGTTTGTTCTGTTTAAATGTGCATTCGTCTCCTTTTTGGTTGTTAACATGTACATAGTGTTGGGCCTATATTTTGTACTGCATCTTTTTTTATGCTGTTTTTGTGGAACTGGGTGCAAGTGAATTGTGCTAAAGTAAATAAATCCTGTTCGTATGAATGAAAGGCACACAAATATTTTACTGGACTCTATAAATGTCAAATAATACATGATTTAAGTAAAAAAACAAAAAACAAACCAAAACTACGACAGATATTCAGGCAGATGTTTTAAAAATCATTTTATATAATGCTTCTAAATATTTAAACACATCTTTGATTTTGAATTACATTATTATTGCTATTTTGAGAATAAAAATTACACTTTTAGATTAAAGTATTAAAAGCTAATATTGTCATTTGAGTTTGTTTTTTTTTCTACAAAATAGTTGTATAACTCATTGTGCCCTACTACATATAGGCCTGTCACAATATCTATTGTTTGTTGTACGATATATTGCACCAAAATATGTTGCGATTAAACAATATTATTGTCATTTTAAGACAAATTTATGCCACTCATTATATAATGCCTGAATGACAATATAAGCACAAAGCAAGTACAATCTTTCGAGGAACACATCATATTTGATTCTTAAGAATATTTTTATTAATTTATTATATTTTTCATTTAATAATAGTCAATTTAACAGTTCAATAATGAGTCATTGGAATCAGAATGATAAAACACATATCTTAAATAAATAATAATAAATGTTGACAAAATAATTGCAAGGTAAAAAGTAACAGATGCTGCGATATCTGCTACCAGATCTATTTTAAGTTGTCGGTTGTGTGTGGGTTTTTTTTTTAACCATACTGACACGGACACCTCCAACAGATAGAGATATATGGCAAAATATTTTGCATCACCAAAAATGATTGAGGTCATGTCCATGTGTTGTGTGGCAAGTCGATATATTGATTATTGTGACAGGCCTAGGATTCATATGAATAGATCCCTGCAGATGAACCAAAAACAAATCACTTACATATGCCAACCCATGCTCCAACCATTTCTCCAAAAATAAACTCTTTCCTATAACTGTAAAATGTTCATTATTCCAAACTTTTATTCTGTGAGGAAAAAAATTATGCACAAAGCAAAGTTTCCAAGCCAAGAGTGCTTGCTCATAAAATTTAGATCATTTTACTGGCAATTTTGAGGATGAAAAATTGCAAATCAAAAAAAAAGTTGAGACCACCCCCCTTCTTAAAGACACTGTATGAAATAAAAAACCCAAATCAATCAGGGTCAGTTGCACATTTTTTCATCCGATTAATTTTGAATGTATTGTTCATAACTATATAATCTAATATCTCAAAAGCGTGGATTTTTTCTCAGCCAATAATGACCTTTTGAGCTGGTGATGCTTGTTTTCTGACAAAAATGAACTAATAATTTATTGATTTCTTTACCAACAGAATCATGAACGAATAAAGACAGGCCAGGGAAAATAAATCTGGATAAACCTACTTTGTTAATAAAATTCTACCTAAATTGGAAAGATCCCTTCTTAACGTTGTCAAAAATCATTCTAATTCATTTTCTTTTCAGCTTAGTCCCTTTATTAATCTGGGGTCGCCACAGCTGAATGAACCGCCAGCTTATCCAGCATATGTTTTATGCAGCAGATGCCATTCCAGCTGCAACGCATCACTGGGAATCATCCATACACACTCATTCACACTCATACACTACAGCCAATTTAGCTTACCCAATTTACCAACACCACACATCTTTGCACTTGTGGGAGCACGCAACTGGAGCACGCAAACACGGGGAGAACGTACAAACTTCACACAGAAATGCCAATTGAGCCGAGGCTCGAACCAGCGACCTTCTTGCTGTGGGCTGACAGTACTACCCATCTTATCTTAATTTTGTTGTTTACTTTAAGTTACTGCCTCACTAATAAGTTTTTGGATATACAAATTTAAAGTATTTAACACATTGTTTAACTGGAATATTAAACAGACAACAATTGCTCACCAGAATCATGCACCGGAAGAACCTCACATTTAAGATTTAAATGAAGACCTAAGGAATTAAAAAAAAAAACTTCAACTAAATCAATTGCAGTTTTAATTTGACACTTATCTTTCAAAAATCGAGTTGTATCATAGTCAGGAAACTTATTTTTCACCACATACATGCATTTTATGGAACAACTCTGATATTAGAATTAGAAATAAATCTATCTTTCTATCCACATGGTTTAACATGAATATAATTGGGATTATCTCCATTTTTGATAAGTTAGGCAATTTCTTGTCTTATGAACAATTTATGTCTAATTACAACTTTCCATTACCTTTTAAAGAATTTAATGCTGTGCAAAAAGCGATTCCTTTAGGCCTAATTCAACTTATAAAATCTCATTTAAGTTTTAATGAACATTTAATTAAAGAACCAGAGCTGAACTTAAATGGAATTAGTATATTTGATAAAAAATGTAATAATAAATACATTTGACAAATTTTCAAAAATAAAAAGTATAATGTTCCTAAGGGCAAATTTTATTGGGCATCCTTCATTGATCTAATAGACTGGAAAAAAGCCTGGTTATTGCCTCATAAGTATTGCATTCCCAATAAAACAAAAGTTCTCCATAAAATATATCCAGTGAATAGTACTTTGGCAAAGTATTCGGAAGTTGATAGTTCATGTTCATTTTGTAAGACCGAAGACGAAACCCTGATTCACATATTCTTTCAGTGTGAAAACACAAAAAGCTTTTGGAATAGCTTATATCTTTATATAGGTAATTACATTGCTTCTTCCAGCCCCTTTCAACTAAAAGACATTATCTGTTACTATAAAGGTAAACTGATACAGCAGAGAACTACATTATTAACTTTTTTATTTTGTATGGGAAATATTTCATTCACAAACAAAAATTCTCGAACTTGCAGCCTTCATTTTCACACTTTTTAATCGAAATTGACATAGTTATTAAATCTCTTAGATTGGTCAAAAACGAAAAAAGTGATAAATTCTTGGATCATTATGATAATTATTTTGGAAATATCACAGATACATAAGTCCTATGTCCTCTTGATGTATTTGTGCTGTGTATACCTCACTATTTATTTATTTTATTTTATTTTTGGTTTGAATTAGTTTTTTTTCTTTTCTGTTTTCTTTTTATTTATTAATTTTTCTTCTTTACAGTTTTAGATCTTTACAATGTTACTTATTTTTATCTGTTAAGTTACTATCATTGTTACTATCATTGTCTTTTTGTGTAGTTCGACCTTTGTATGTTTGTTATTGAATCTAATATTTTTTTTTTTTTTAATTCAAGAAATAAAAAAAAATTGTCGGGAGACTTTTATGTGCAAACTTGTTTGTGTGACGTCACGGCGAGAGCGCGCACGGGAATGAGCGCGCACAAAAGGACTATGGCTGAAACGGTGAGTTCTCGTTTAAAAGTTATTCAGTTTCGAGTTTGATTTACTGCTGCTCGTACACTGTGTTTTAATCTGAAACGTTGTTTAAACAGGTAATGTCAGAAAACAACGGCAAATCTTTAGTCTGTATTATTACCTGTTGTGCGATAGCACGCTAGCTAACGTTCATTTATTCAGTTGATTAATGAACAGTAATACAGAAAATGTGAAACATTACTGATTTGAGTCAAATTAAAGTTTTACCTGATACTTTATGTAGCTCATAATCAATGTTTTTAGCTTTTTGTAAAGTCAGTTTTAGATACGGATGTTCGTGTGTAACGTTCAGAACAGAAATATTATTTAACGTCAAGTTATTCAATCTAAGTTAAGTTATTAAACGTAGTCATTCCTAATGTCCTTTAAATGTTGTTTAATGCTTTTTACCGAACAGTTTAGCAATCTAACTGTAAAACTAATTCTTGCAAAAACAACAATATTCTTATTCTACTAACGTTACGGATGTACAGCTAATGTTAACTGTTAGCACGCCCTGTTTTACTTTTAAAACATCAATTTAAACTTGAAATAAGACCAATGACAGTAAATATTTGTGTTTATTTCAGGTATCAGACAGTGATGTTCCAGTGTCAGACCCTCCAAAACAACCCCCCAAACGCCGCCGCATCATCGACCCCTCATCCATCAAAACAGTACCTGTTTACTCCAACAAGGTGGGACTTTCATGGGTGTTTAATGTAAAGTCTCCGAGAGCTAAACAAATGATTAAAATGTCTTCTTATTTATTGTGTTTTAGGTAAACAGATCCTTGAATTTGAAGCCAGAAACCTTTAAACACTCCAGTCTTACAGGTATCTAAACTTTTAAAGACCACCATTAATGGTGCCATTGCAAATCTATCATTTTATACAGTATTTAATCAGTAATTTATCAGTTAGTATTAATCTTTTTTAGGACATTTTATTCATTGAGTGTGTATTTAATATGATCAAAGGTGACTCAGTCAATGCCATTTATAATCTTAAAGTCGTTAATCTGTTTCAAGTAAATTGCATTCATATAAACATCCAGAATGTTTTAATAATTAATCGATAAATAATAGATAATAAAATAATAAATAATTAATTTTAATATATATAAATAAAATATATTATTAACCCCTTCAGACCTGAATTATGTTCCAAAGATGTCCATTGTAATGGACGCAGGGTCTGAAGGGGTTAAATAGTAATAAATAATAAAATAAGTTAATTAATTAATGCGAAATGCTATGCAGGTAAACCTCACTCCTCTGACCTCCAAAGGTGCTCTAGCAACAGACAATTATTTATCTTGGGTGCAATAGGACCGGTGGGTTACATATATATTAATATATTGCAACTGTGCTATTTCTTGAACACAAAATCAGCGCTTGCAGTGTTTTCTATGTGAAACTGTATAAGACTGCTGACAATTCAGCTTTGCACTCAAATTAATAAAATATGTTAAAATATATTAGAAGACAAAGTTTTAATTTAAAAGTAATATTTCACAATATTAGTATTCCTGTTTTATTTAATAGTATGTTGTTTAAGTCAGCATAAAGCATTTTTTGAAAACATTAATCCTTTATTGAGCAAAGGTACCTTTAGTAATCATTGACATTTAAATACAGTATAATTAAAAACTCATAAGTTCAAAGCTCTTGTACTAACCCAAGTAACACTCCATTGTTATACCAATGAGGTTTATAATGAGTTTCCTATGAAGAGTCTTAGATCTCTTTCTTTTTCTTTTTATTCATTGCAGAAGAGGAAAAGGGTGGTCCTCTGTGGTCTCCTTCCCCGCCCCGTAAAGAGAAACCGCCAATCTGTCTTGATCTGAGTAGCTCAGAGGAGGAGCCAGAAAAGACTGAACCTCAGTAAGCACACTGTTTGATTTTAGTTCACTTTTGCATATAAAAAGTATTAGGGTCATTATGCACCAAGGAGAAATTGAATTTTTGCTGGGTCGTCGTGATTCTAAAGCAAATTTTTAACCCCAGATAATGGAAGCAGGGTTAGCGCCTTTTTATTTATTAATTTATTTATTACCCCCAGGGTTATGAAATCCTGCTCTGGATAGAGTGTGAAAGGCAATGTCCTCCTTCTGTTATAGTACATAAAGTTAATTAAGTAAGAAATTGCTATTACGGTCTGCATTGTATAATATGAGGATGCGTAATGCTAGAGCTATTTTGTAGACAAATCGCAACCTGTGTTTGTCTAATCTGTGACACCGACTCTGCAAATAACAGTAAGGATGGGTTTACACTACAGTGGGTAATGTCAGCTAATGAATAGCCAGGAATAATTGTGTGAAACAAGATGACCCAGAATAACAGTTTAACCAGGCTGAACAATTTACAATTAACAATTTTAATGTCTTAATTTACCAAAATGAAAATTCCTTGTTATATACAGGGGTGTCTACAGATCCTTAAAAGTTTTAGATTCCACAGTATAGAAATAAGGCCTCTACATTTCGAAGGTCTTAAAATTGCAAGCGAACCAACCACGTAAAGAAGATTTTGTTTCTGTTTTGATTTCTACTTAAAATCTCTGTTTATTATTCACCCTGAACACACAGAACATGCTTGCAGGGATTTTGCTTAACAATATCTTATGACAGCTGTGTCACCCCGCACATTAGCAAATGAAGGAAGTGCAAATAATGAAATCTAGTTACACAACTCTAATTTTGCACCATGGTTAAGATCCGTTCGCTTTGGAGACTCGAATGCAATGTAAAAATAAAAATAAAAAATCACAGTGGCAGAGGAAACCTGTCGGAAAACACCCAACATTTCTTAGATCTACTCTGTCTTGCCTACCACAGAGTGCTGCTGCATTCAAATTATTATTATTAGTCAATTATCATTAGTGCTTTGTGTTTATATATAAAGTGTTAAGTGTGGAAAATATTTTTGTGAATTCCGTCCAATAAAATTGGTCTTAAATTTTATTCTGCATGGTATTAAAAAGCTCTTAGTTTAAAAAGTATTAAATACAACTCTTTTAAACCTACATATACACTGATTTACTTACATTCATGTGGTTCTAAACTTTTATGAGCTTTGTTTTTCTGTTGAACACAAAACAAGATATTCTGAAGTAGGGCTGCACGATATTGGAAAAAACTGACATTGCAATATATATAAAAATAAATTAAAGAACAGATGAAAACAGAAGTTCAACAATCAAATGTAAAATAGCACAGTATAGTCTTCATTGTATAAATAAACGGAAAGCAATTAATCTTCGCTAAAGTTGCAAACTTTATCATTTCTTGTCAAAATGGTTTAATTTGAAATTGCTTGGCATCCTGTGATGTGACTATTGCAGATCTGCACATTGCGATATCGATGCTAAAACGATATATTGTGCAACCCTATTGTAAAGAATGCTGGCCATTGATATCTATAAAAGAAAAAAAAATATTGAAGTTGATGGCAATTTTTTACTACACTCTACATCTTCCCTTGTGTTCAACAGAAAAAAGAAACTCAAATAAGTCAAGGATGAATAAATGATGACAGAACTTTCATTTTTGGGTGAACTATCCCTTTAAGTGCGAAAAAACCTTAACATTATATACCCAACTGATGATTATTAAGCTAAATCATTGTCTTAATTCAACTTCAGGGAAATCCTTCGTTCCCCTTCTCCACCTCCTCCACCATGTAGTCCACCAATGAAACGGAGCAGACGGGCAAACCAAAAAATACGGTCAGCAATTAAATACAATTCATGCAGTCTTTAATGTTCTATTGCTTTCACAAAGACTATTATTAGCAGGCAGTGCACTGCTAGTTAGGCCAGAGATGAGCATTCTGATTTGATATGGTTATTTTCTCCCCATTTCTGTTTTAGAGAAATCAACAGGAAACTGGATGCGATCGGCTCTCTTGTGTGTATGTCCCCTGAGCCTCAAGACCCTGTCATCGAATACAGAAACTCTCCTTCACCTGTCAATGACTATGATGACGATGATGACATCATCATCATTTCATCTAACAGCAGACAGAAACGACGTCCCTGTAATACAGAGGGCAGAGACTCTGCAAGAGAGATTTCGCTAAAATTTCGCTGCCGAACAGAGTTGTACAAAATCCCAATACTGTCTGTAAGTGGAATGTTTTTTTTAGTTCAATATGATATTACTTTTACACAATATTCCTAACACAATATTTTAAAAGACATTTTTAATTAAAGGTGACTTATTGTTAAGGGCACTAGAAGCAAGTCAAATCACGCGAAGAGAAAAAGTCATAGTCTAGCATTGATTTAATAAATGAAGAACCAAAGATTTTATTGATTTAAGGTGATGGTACACATTGCAGCTTTTTGAGCAATGTTGCTTGGGTACATTCCTATTTAAAATGGGCCATTTTTTATTTTTAATCTAGTTTAGACATATGCCGATATTCAATAATTCAATATATTATGATAATGAACACAGAAACACACTTTTTCATCTCTCTGACACTTTAACAGATACTTGCACCAGTTTGGCACATTTGCACAAGACGCTTTCTTACAATCATCACAAAAAAAGTGCATTTATGAAATGTGTTTCACACAGGTGAGTGGGCTTGACAAACCATCTGTAAAAACTGTTTTCTCTCTCTACAAAAACACTAACACTTAAGGGGGTTGTACACTCCGCTCAGCGTCGCGCCACACAGCGCTATGCATTTCAGAATTCTAAATATCAGGGTACACACACTGGCGCCGCAAGTCGGCGGCTGTCCACGGCGCCCAGCTACGACTCAGGACACTGTACTTTTTTTTGATGCACCACAGAGCGACACCTGTATACTTTAATTTTGACTAACATGCGAGAATGTGCGCGTCTTGTGTGTGATACTTCCAACTGTCATGTGCGTGCCATGTCGTGGCGCATCTGGTGTACGACGCACTATACCGTTGCACCTAATAGCCTGAACACCAACAGTTACTTTCTATAATTCTCTTCTTCTCTTCTGCCTCTTCTTGTTGAATTGCGAATGCCTCGTCAATTGCTCACTATTTTTTAGTCACTATTTTTTAAATAACGTTTAATAAATAAAGTTTATATCTAATAAAATTCAGTTCTACTTTTAACCATTAACATAGTAACTGTAATTAAATCTGACTTTTTCGCATTTATAATTTTACCGTTCACTAATGTTTACTAAAAATATTTTATTGTAAAATGTGACATATTGTACTTTATAATCCTTTTGCAAATTATTTGCTTGAAACTTGTTAACTCTGAACATGTATAAACAATAAAGCAAAACACAAAGTATGTTTTTGTAATTATACCTGTTAAAGTAATATTTTTGTAGTTTAGGTCAATATTGTAATAATACCGTGAAAGCTTCAGCAATTAATCACAAGAAGAAAATGTGATACCATCGTAAACCCAATCTGGATCTGATTGCCCTAATTAGTTGCATTTTCCCATCTGGTTGACCGTTGAAGGCATCATTGCACAAAATTGCCTGGCAACAATTCTCAAAAAGGCACCTTTAAAAAAGAACCGGAATTGCTAATGTTTGTGGATCAAATGTTGATGTAACAGTGTCTTTCTTGAAAATATTCCCAATTTGGGATGTATTCTCTGGCGTAAAATGACTTCTCAGTCATGAGAATGTAAAACAGGCCTAAATTTTATTGATCAAGAATTTATTTGATTGTTCTGGTTTCGCTATTGGCTTCATCCCATGTGAGTTGCAGGTTGCTCTGTCCATAAGCCAATAAACATTTAATCAGAGAAGAGATCACAAAAGGGAAATTAATTTTGCTTCGATTTTTGCTTTGATGGTTCACCCAGAAATAAAACAATGTACCCACCCACTCCTTTATGAATTGTAATTGAACAGAGAAGAAGATGTTTTGAAGAATGTTGGAATCGGTAGTTGCTTTTATTTTCACTAGGAATTCAATGTCTACAGGTTTCATACAATCTTCAGTATATTATCTTTTGTGTTCAGCTGAAGACAGAAATTCAAATTGATTTGGATCCATAAATGAAAATGATCATTTTAAAAAATAATTACATACATGATTAAATAATAATAAAAAAATACTAATGCAGTTTACTAAATGACTTGACTTTTGGTTGCAGACGGCTCCTTTAAGTAAAGCTGTGGAACAACTGGCCATCAAACTCAAAGTCCCTTTCAGCCAAATTCTGTTATTAAAGAAAGACATCGATCTCCCCATTCACTCATCTGTCAGTGAGCTCGGCCTCGGCATAGCCGACATTATAGGTAGGTAATTGAAGGCGGTGGCCGTTTTTGATACATTACATTCATCAGAGTGCATTTATTTCATTGTATTTCTGATTTACAAATCACACAACTCTTTTCATCTCTGCTGTGTTCAGATTGTGTAGTAACTGAAAAAAAACAAGAAGAGACTGACAAAGGTGATGTCATCACTGTGCGACTGCAAGGCAAGGAGAAAGAATCTGTGCAGGAATATTCACTGAAGAAGGTGTGTACTGGATGTGTTTTGGGATGTTCTTGCACTTATGTTATCTTGAAAGAAATGCACTATTCATCAATGAAAATGTTATTTATTACTCACCCTCATGTCATGTCAAATCCAAGACCTTTGTTTAGTTTTGAAACACAAGTTGAGATAGAGGAAATCTTAGGGCTCTCTCATCTTACCGCAGTCTCCAGAAATTACCACAATCTCCAGAAAAGGAACAAAAACATTGTCAAAGCAATATTAAATATTATGAAGCTACAATAATGCTTTTGTGTGCACATAAATCAAAAATAACAACTTCAACAGTTTCTTCTCAGTGTCAGTATAGGGTGCACGTTTATGAACACTGTGCACTGATGTATACTGGGTGCCTGTGTGTGACTTCCACTTTTCGAAACAAAGCACAGGCTTATTCAAGGTAATAAGTCAGAAGTGCGAATCATGAAAGTGCACCCTATACTGACACAGAGAAGAAGAAACTTTCAAAAAGTTAATTTTATTTTATGTGCGCACATAAGTATTCTCATAGCTTGATAATATTGTGATTGAATTACCAAAGCCATATGATCTGTTTAGAGGGTGTATTTTGGTGTTTTTCTGGACTTTGAATGAGTCGGAACCTTGTTGCCCATGAAAGATGAAGGAGCTTTCAGTTCTAAATGATGGCCGAGTAATTTATAGCATAATTAATTTTTGGGTAAACCAATCCTTATAAATGTGTTTATTTGTTTTTAAAGACTGCTCCTATCGGGTCCATTCTATCTCAGTATGTCTCTGGCTTGGATGCGAGTGCAAGACAGAGGGCTAAATTCCTCTTTGACGGGTCAAGGGTCTCCTATAATCAGACTCCGTCTGAGCTGGACATGGAGGACGGTGATGTCATTGAAGTCTGGGCCTAAAGGCGTGCAACTATTGATGTTTGTCCTTTTTGTACTTGCGCCATGTTCTGTATGCAATGTAGTGTGAAAATGTTGTGGTTTGCAAAAAAGAAAGAAAATGATTTGCCTGACGGTTAGACATTTTTACTTGTGATGAGTATGGTCTACAGTTTTTTTGGGGTAGGGGTTTCACAAACGATACACATATGACTTGTGTTTGTAGCCATGTAAAAGTAAATTTTTACAGTTTTACATTGTGTATATACTATTTAAGAATTGATTTATTTTAATGTAAAGAATTTACTTCAATTAAAATAATTTCATAAAATTACAAATCTGCGATATTTTTTGCATACATCAGTCAAGGTGGCTTTTATGGAGAACATACTATTTTTAATCTGTAAAATGCAACATAAAACAATTCATCAATAATAATTGAACTGATTTAATGAACTAGGAAATAGTAAAACGTATATATACTGTATAAATTTAAATCATCATTAGGTTCAATCCTTGGGAATACATTAAATGGTTCGTAAGGACAATTAAGACTTAATTACAGAAATTTACAGGTTATTTTTTCACTCCACCAGGTTGATTTCTGACTGAGCTTCAACCTAAACTGAAAATAGCAAATGCTAATTTCACATCCAACTGAACTCAGGTTGTCATGTTTCATTGATCAGCTCAGACAATTCATTCATTCATTCATCAGATAAAAAGCACAAACAATTAATTAACAAGACTAAGAAAAGATGAGGATTAGCTAGTAAATCTATTAACATCTCTTGTCTTGGCTGCTGGTTGGTCAAAAATATTTATTTTTTTAAATACATGGACATGTTTTCAAAAGACTGAAAAGTTTTAATGCGTGTGATGATGGTAAGAAATATCACATTGGACGAAATATTTGACACTGCACCCCAAAATAAATCTAACCTAAAGTAATTTTTTTGTTTGGATTTAACCTCAAATTGAAAACTTGTTTTGAATTATGGCCTTGATTGTGGGTGTAATGTACACATTTCTTACTTAGAAAATGTAAAAAGTGCATTTCTATAGCAATAAATATCAAACTTTTTGGCCACTTAGGCTATCTGCAGTTAGATCTAAAAGCAAAGTGGTTAACAGGTGATAAATGGACTATAAGTGCTGCAAGGTGCATGTTAAGCACACAAATTAGACATTATTGAATGCAAGAAACACCATTGTGTAGAAATTGCCTAATAACACAGTAACAAAACGTAGGAGAGAGGAGGAAAAATTACGAAATAAATTATAATATTAACAAAGCCTCAACCATTAAGAAAAAGATAATCATACACTTAAAAAATATTGTTCTTATTATTAATACGTTTTAAGAGATTCGACAATGAGCGAAAATCAGCAAGGAGCATATTAAATTTGGGAAAAGTCTTTAAAAACGTATTTTTGAGTATAAAAAACGTGCAATGTTTCATGATGCATTTTTGCGAGGTTGGCAATCATGTGTTGACGGTTGTCTGAGGCGAAGGAGGGGTGTCACATGACTGTGCGGCGGAAGCCCTGCGTCATCTTACCAATATGGCGTCGTGCTGAGCTTGTAAATCAGAAACAAAACTGTAAGTCGGTCGGCTACACGGTTCGATTCAAGTCTCTCTACAGCAGTACAAACATGTTCACCCAAGAGGTAAGGTAAACACAGCCCGAAACATCTCGACAACCCAGACGAACCCCGACAGCGTCCACGGAAGAACTTTGAGGACGCCTCCGACTTCGCTTTGCATTTTCCAGGTAAACAACAGTGTAGATACGAGGACTGTTGGGTGTTTACCGATCCCAAAATAAAACCTCTGCGGAGATATATGTATATATCTTTTACATTTGTTTTGTGATGTCTGGTTGTCTCTGTTAAATTAAACGTTGTTTCTTGGTTGCTGTGATCGAATGGTTTGCTTTTTCGGTTGTGTTTATATGCAAATGTATTTGCTTAAACAAATATAACTACAGTGAGAGCATTTCTAAGCCTTTTCCTACATTATAAGCAGGTGAAATATAACTTTGGTGTTTGGAATCGTTGCCAGTCAAACATGTTGCTTAACCAGACTGATATTTGTCAACAGCAGCATCACATGTCAGCAGTCAGCAAAAGCAGCTTCAGCTTTTAGTTGGATTCAGCTAACAATCTGAGATGTAGGCTTACTGAAAGTAGATAAAGATTGCTCTGACATGTTGGCTCTTATAAATTGAGATCAAGTTGGTTTTTATATGCACACTTTTAGACTTTCTCCTTAATAATACAATTTTAGAAAAATATTATTGGCAAATTATAAATAGCAAAATCATAATGGCAACCAATGACTATCGAAGTACAACGTCGAATAAATAGTGCTAATGTTGTTTTCAAGTCATACTTGAATGTGATTTGAGACTGAATATTCAAAGTACCATGGTAAACAATATAGGGAGCATGTCACTGAACCAATGTGTCAAATTAAACCAAATTTACCTCAGTTAAATTGAGTGGGTCTGGCCTTTAATCTTCAGTTACTTATGCACCAAAATGTTTAATTACTGTTTTAATTAAATATAAACATTTACTTTTTTAAATTATCGATGTCATACACTGCTTTATATGTCCAAAGAGTATGTTTTCTTCAACATATCTCTTATTCTTCATCGCTGTATTCACGTGACATTGTGGAGAGATTAATTGGGGTCACGAGCCTGTGGCTACTTCCCTCTCTACACATCTTCTTTATGCAAGAACTGTTATTATACACAAAATGTCTTATACGTTCTGCTCATAATCGAATACAACGATAAATACCAGAATTTAGAATTTTTTTCATGCTGATTAACAACTTACAGAATGTGGAAGTCTGAACGTGCAGATATGAAACCAACTTTACCCATCCACTGACCAGCTGGATTAAGTATAATTCATTTATACTGTTACAGTGGAATCTTTTTTGAAAAAATGGTCCAGTCAATAAAACAAAGAGCTCTTTGATAGTAATGTAAATGGATTATCTCGCACAGAATTTACAGTGAGTATCAACATTTTTAGTCAACATTTAAAATCTTTTATAGATAAATAGATAGATGCTGTAGATAGATAGATAGATAGATGCTGTTAGATAGATAGACAGGCATAAAATGAAAAGATATTTCAAATTGTTCACTATTTTAGAGTCACTAATCAAATAAGCAGTTATTAAGCAATAAATCAAATATCCTGTAATATAACTCATAAAAAAGCTGTTTATTTATTTTTTATAAAGCATATTAGAATCAATTTCACAGGTTTGACCCAACATTTGAACTTGTGTTCTCGTGAGCTTGAGATCAATTCACACAGAGTGTGATCAATAATCTTTGTTTGTAAGTGGTAATACACTTTGGTATTTTTTTTTTTTTTTTTTGCTCTTGGACATTTAATACTAGTCTTTGATACTAAGCTTGGATTCCTTAAAGCATATATGATTGTGGTAGACCAACCCAATAGTTTCATTTATCCATAACTATAACTAAGACTATTTCTTCTGTCATCTTTATTTTTCTGCAGCAGTGATGTCACAAGCAGATGCAGACATCACACCCTTCTTCTCGGATGATAATGAAGGGGAGGGGCCTGTTGAAAATGGGGTGGGGTCACCTCTGCCTGAGGACGAGGAGGAGGAGTCTCCCAGCGGAGTCACTGATAAGAGAGCCATCCTGACAGTGATTGTGCTCTGCTACGTCAACCTGCTGAACTATATGGACAGATTCACTGTGGCAGGTGACTGGTGCTAATAGACTTCAGTGTATTAATGTTGCTAAATAGTGCCTTTTGATTCAGACCAAATGCACAAGACAAAGACACTTTGCGGTAACACCCATGAAAGGTTTAGGTTTGTGTGTGATATTAAGATACTAGATTATTTTAACTTGGATTCTACTGATATATACAGTTGAGGTCAGAATTATTAGCCCTCCTGAATTATTAGCCCCCGTTTATTTTATTACCAATTTCTGTTTTAACTATAAGATTTTCTTCAACACATTTCTAAACATAATAGTTTTAATATTCATTTTCACAAAAAAAATCACTAGCGGGCTAATAATTCTGACTTTGTATGTGTTTGTGTGTGTGCGCATGCGTGTGTGCGTGTGCATGCGTGCGTATGTTGTTCTAGAAGCATTATAGTATTAATACAATTTTGAAAGGGGTCAGGCCAGACAGCACTTCATTGTTCTGAACAACTAAACTTAGAGAAACTCAAATTTGAATCCCAGCTTGTTGTTTTTACTTTTTTTTATTTTCCTCAGTCTATTTCTATTTGCTTCCAGTTTGTGCTTCATTATATTTAAGAACTAAAAATAATAATGAAAAAATAAATATATATTCTGTTTTCATTTTGTTTTTATTTTTAAGTTGTTATTAGTTTTGTCTTAATCATTTTTTAATTAGTTCTTAAGTGTGGTTCCCATAAATGGTTCCCATTTATATCTTTTTGTTATTTAAAGTTAAAATGTTCAATAAATATTTATATTTTATTTAAGCTCTATTTCCTCTACCAACAACTGTGTGTGTATGTATATGTCAACATTTGAAGTGTATCAAAAGTTAATGAAAGTTGTCCTAAAACTATTGAACAATGCCCATTCTTGTCTTAGGAGGAATTAGAAAAACCTTTTTGATCCACTTCAATTACTGACATCTATATGGTAAACAATAACAGCTCTGATCTTAAAGAGTATTGAACAGACTTTTGGTAATACTAGTTGAGATCATTCTTGAAATCTAAAACAAATTTCTTGGTTTTGACTGCTTAATTAATAAATTAGAACATTTAAAATGTGAGAATTTTTAATTTTAGCCACTAAAATTGAGTCTAGAAACTTCCAGAAAAATTAAAAAGCAAAACTAAAATGTATTTCAATGGCAAATGAAATGGAGTCTTGTATATTAGTAATAAATCTAACAATTATGATACATTTGCTCTCTTACAGGTGTACTTCCAGACATTGAGCATTTCTTCGGCATTAGTGATGGAACGTCAGGGCTGCTTCAAACTGGTGAGCGTTTTAATGCCAACTGAAAATATGGTTGCTATTATTACTGATCATTAGTTTTAACGTCTTTGACTTTCTTTGTTGATTTCGCGTCAGTCTTCATCTGCAGCTACATGTTCTTGGCTCCTCTGTTCGGATACCTTGGTGACCGGTATAACAGGAAGCTAATCATGTGTGTGGGGATTTTCTTCTGGTCTTTGGTAACACTTGCCAGCTCATTTATCGGGAAAGATGTAAGTCCCACACAAAAAAAACCTTGCTTTTAGATACACAAAGGCTTGATTTATATTTCAGGTTGTGAAGTGTGTATTTTAAGTGTGCTAAATGTTCTCTCAGCACTTCTGGGCCCTGCTGTTGACACGAGGGCTAGTGGGTGTTGGAGAGGCCAGTTATTCTACCATTGCTCCCACCATCATTGCTGACCTCTTCGTCAAGGAAAAGAGGACTAACATGCTATCTATCTTTTACTTTGCCATCCCAGTGGGCAGGTAGGACCTCACACATACACACAGTCTTGTTCCTATATCACAGTGGGGACTCACAATTATTTTTCTACTATGCACACTGTATATTAAATCCCCCAAACCCAACCCTCACAGGAAACAATCTGCATTTATACATTTTAAAAATACATAATTCAGACTGACTTATAAGCATGTTTACTCTATTTTGGTCCCCATTAGTCTGTGTGTATTCAGTTTTAAGTCCCAAGTAATATGTAAAAACAAGTACACAGACAGACAGACAGCAGTCGAATCACTGGTGTTTAGGTTCTAACACTTCAGCTCTTTGCACATTCACACAATGGTTACATTCTCACACTCTGTCACAGTTACACTATCAAGATTTTTCACATCAGGAAATGTTGCTTTTGTAGGTTTCCTGTCTGCTTCCAATGAGCACTTCTGAGCAATAATTAGTTACTGATTTGAAGTTTTGAGGTGAATTGAAGTCACCCTCTCTAAATTATAGACATGTTATTGACCCTATTATGAAGAATTGTTTATTTAGTTTATCTTCATATCTGGTAAAATGACAGCCCTCTCTCTTTTCTACTTGAATAAATGTTACAACACAGCAGAAATTATCATCTCTTTCCACCTTTGAGAAAAAAAACGTTGATAAATGTATTGATGGATCACTAAAAAGAAGTTCTGCTGACATATAGAACATTTCACATCTGCTGACAGCCTTGGCAATGTATTGTGGATATGCTGGTTCAAATATTTATAATATATACAATTATAAATCCAAATAAATATTTATTCAGATTTATTTTCATTATTTAGAAGTAGTCATGTTTTGAAGTATTATTTATGTGGAAATAAAAAAAGACTGACGTTTCAGTATCATTGCTCCAGTCATCAGTGTCACATAACCCTTCAGAAACTATTCTAATTTAAAGATTTGCTGCAAAAAATAATATTATATTATGTTACATTTTAAAATGTAAAAAAGCATTTATTTAAAATGAGACTTTTGATCAATTAAATGTGCTCTTTGTGAATAAAATGACTTTTCTAAAACAAACCTTACAGACCACGAACTGAAAGTTAGTGCACATCCAACTGCACATTAATGGGAGATTTTACCTTTAAATTATGATGTACTCACTTTTTAGAAGGTTCTTTCATCTGTTGGACGCTTATCACAAAATTAACAGAAACTTTTTTTTATGTAAAGATTGTCATTTTTATTTATTTATTTTTGTTTAATTATTCTATATCATTGAGATTTGAGTTATTATGTAATGTGTTTTTCAGCAATATTGATTTTGCCAAGAAATAACCAGGAGTTGCTGATATGGCAATAAACAAACTAACTTAAACTCTGAACACAAAACAAGATATTTTAAAGAATGTTGGTAACTGGCAGCCATTGATTTATATTAATATTAGGAAAAAATACAATGGAAAATAATAATGATACAGGTTACCAATATTTATTCAATAAAACAAAAGTCTCAAGGAGTTTTTAGAACAAGTGAGGGGGAGTAAATGATAAATTTTCATTTTTGAGTGAACTTTCCCCTTTAAAGAGTCATGATTGGTCCCTTCAGATTTCCATCATACATGTAATCCTGTCTAAAGACCCATTCTCACCAAGCATGATAACAATAAATATAATAAGACTTCTAAAAATCATTCTGAATGTAAAACAACAGAGTTCAGTCAACAAATATAGTGATAAAGATGTATAGAAACAATCTCATTGGACTCGCTTCCTGAATGATTCTTCCCAGCAAATAAACAATAAAACACTGACAGCCATTCAGAATGCATTAAAATATAAATCACTCACAAAAATTTTAATGCACAGATTTTCATTGTGGAGTTCACTGCTTGATGTTAAGCCCTTTTTTATTATTTAAAAGGTAATGACTCACTAGAAATTATTGTTAAACCTTAGGAAATGGTGATAAAAAATCATGGAAGTTAAGCTCTGCAAGCAGGCTAGCAATTTGAAATCTAAAAATGAAACTTCCTAAGGTATTGAGTGCTAATTTCAACATCTTTAGGTTCCATCTTTTGAGAATGCTTGGGAATATAGTGTGTTGTTTTTATTTCACTACACCAACTATGATCGCTAAATTAATTGAGTAGATTAATAGCTATTTAAATAAAGATCCACTGGTCGAATGCACTAGTAGCACTCTGAGTACATCTGCTGGTTAAAAGAGCATGGAACCAAATGAAAAGCATAAAGTAAAAATAAAAAAAAACTAATTTATATAGTTCATCAGTGTAGACGTTAATATATTTATAGTTATCATTGCTTAAAATGATTTATGCCAGAGTAAGCTGCAATGTGGACCACAATTCCTCCCAATTATTTCTGTCAAATCTAGTGTCTTTCTTTTCTCAGTGGTATGGGTTATATCGTGGGCTCAAAGGTGGATACTGTGGCTGGAGATTGGCACTGGGCACTTCGGGTATGTACTGTATGGGTCCCAGACTTCCCACTGTTTGTTTGTTACTGCTTCAGTCACATAATTCACCCCTGCTGCTTTGAGCACAAAATGACACCTAGAGATTAAATATGATAACATTTTTCTGTAATTTTCTCCCACTTATTCTCACTTCCTTTCTCTATCGAACTTTTCCCCCTTCTGTGTGTTTGTTTCTCTTCCTTAGGTGACCCCTGGTCTGGGACTGCTGGCCGTGTTCCTCTTACTGCTTGTGGTTAAGGAACCGAAGCGCGGTGCGATTGAAGCTCACCCCGAGCACACACTGCACAGAACCAGCTGGCTGGCGGACATGAAAGCACTTTGCAGGAAGTGAGTGACTCAGAGATCACATCACCCTTAAAGGATTATTTAGAAATCTTAGCAGTTGCTTTTAGACTTCATGCAGGGACTTTTGCAATATCTAGATACTGCTACTTTATAGGCAGTTTTTTAACTTAATTATTGCATATTATCAGTGTTATCACCATAGCTTGGGAAATGATCAAGAGAATTATACAGGGTGTTCCCTGGGTCTTAAAGTCTTAAATTAAATTTAGCCCTAAATTTTATGTCTTAAGTTCACTGAATATTGTGTTTTAGGTCTTAAATTATTTTAAACATGTCTTATTTTTGCTTTGCCCAAATAAAGCTACTCAGTTGGGCTGACATCCATCCAATCACCAACGATACATCTCATTAAAACCGTATTTTTTATATTTAGGTTTTTTATTGCAAAGACATGCAGTACACTACATCAGTTAGATATTTTTACAGCAAATTCCCTATTAAATTCCCTAATCAGAGAAACTAAAAATAACTATACTATTCCTCATGATAGTAGTGGGCCATTAAAAAGAATCCTTAGTGTTTAGTACTGTATAAGTCTAAAACTGAATTCATAATGATCTTAAAAGTGCCTCAAAAAGTGTAAAACTTGACTCGCTGAAACCGATTATAACACATCTAACCATCTGTAATCACAAGAGGTTTTTATTAGATGTTATGGTGAATTTAAAAAATGGTGACAAAGCTAAAGTTTACCATTGCTCTAGGTGAAATATTTTGAAGAAAGTTTACAGCTATTTTTGTCAATACATTGAAGGTTATTGATGCTCAAATCAACACTGACTTTTATTATTAGAGAAAAATACTTCTAAATTATTTCATTTCCACAGAACAAAATGAAAAAAAGATTAACACACATGACTCTGTTTCAGTTTTAAAACTAACATGCACTAGATTCAGTTTCAGGCTAGTTTCAAGTATTAATATAATAAACCTAGTTTATTATGAATGCCTCTAATTCCTATTTGTTTGTTTTTTTTATTGGTTTTTGTTGTGGAGGAAGGGAAAGTAAAGTGAATGTTTATAGTTTTTGCAATAGTCTTGTTTTATTTAGAGCTACCATTAAATGATTTAAATTTCTTTACATTTTATTTCTGAATAGAATTTGAGAATTTGATTTCTACACCAGTGTGATCTCTTTTTCCATCTCTCTCTCTGTCTTGTTTTAGTCCAAGTTTTATTTTGTCCACGTTCGGCTTCACAGCAGTGGCCTTTGTGACAGGATCGCTGGCCCTGTGGGCTCCTGCCTTTTTATTCAGAGCGGGTGTCTTCACTGGAGTCAAGCAGCCGTGTTTTAAAGCCCCCTGTGATGACTCTGATAGGTAACAGTCCTCATATCTGAAGATTAATACACCATGACATTCGCGCATGCTAATGTTCTTTTTTTCTTTGAGGTGTGTTAATACTATAGTACTGTAACCATTTAGAGTAAATGTAATGGATACACTGGAGAAAATATCAAACCATTTGAAAGATTTTTTTTTAATCAAAACACAAACAGGTTCTATATAAGGTGTCAGATATACAGTCAAGCCCAAAATTATTCATACCCCTGGCAAATTCTGAATTAAAGTTACTTTAAACCAGCAAGTTTTTTTTTTTTTTTTGACCATAAATAACACGGGCTTCCCTCAAAAGACGATAAGACAAGAGGTTTCATTATGGAAAAAATGTATTTCTCAGCTTTTAATTATATTTAATGAATAATGTATTTAATGAATAAGTATGAATAATTTTGGGCTTGACAAAAGTTAATGTTATAAGCTAATTTTCAATTATGTATTTATGAACCCAGAAAAAAAACTTGTATTTTTTTTTTTTAAGTAATTTGAAATTTATTTGAAGTTGACTTGTGTTTTTAGTGCATTCTATTTATAGTTTTATGATGTTAAATGTAACAAAGGTAAACAAATGCCATATGATAGGCATTGAAAATGCTAAAGACAATACAATCAGAGTAAAGCTTTTGCACATCACAAATTGTACTCGACTGTTAGTGGTTTAGTACATTAGTACATACAATTTACTCCGTGTTGTCAACCAAGTTACAATTTTTTTTTCTGAAACTTTGATTAAAAGTACTTAAGGTTTTTAAGTAAATGTGCAGGTTTGTATCCATATAGTTGACATCTATTCAGTTTTGGAGGTTCAGTGCAGATTCAAAGGGCTTAAAAAGGGCTAAATGATCCCATGTGAGGAATAAGGGTAGTGAAATGGTCGATTAGTTTCTTAAAACAAGCAAGTATATACTTTCATCTGTCTATCAATCTATAGATCCATCTGTTTATTAATTCAAGAAAATGACAGGACCTTTCAGTACGCTCTCAGAAATAAAGGCAAGATAGCTGTAATTTTTTACTTAACACTTTTATTCTTTTTAGGTGTTGATTCTTTCTTTCAAGGGTTGGGTCACTCAAGGGTTAGGCCTTTCCTTCAACTAACTTTTAAGGTACCAATGGTTTACCATGGATTAGGAAGTGGTAAAAGTCAACTGTTTAGCTCTAGAGGAGATGTAAAATCAGCCAAATTCCAAAAAAGTGGACTCTTCCTTTAATCCTTGTCTGAGATTTTTTTTTACATGCCATTGAGATTGTACTGAAACTGAAACTGGAATTTGGAAGTGCAAACCACTGAGCACCATAGATGTCCACTATATGGAGGAAAATGTCTTTTCTAATTTCTTTTTGACTGAAGAAAGAAATTAACATCTTGGGTGACGTTGCGATGAGTAAATAATCTGATTGATAATTTTGGAAGTGAGCTAATCCTTTTTAAAAGTGCGCTAATAATGCTCTGTTTGGTCTGCAGTCTGATTTTTGGAGGCATCACGGTAGTAACAGGCATCTTGGGCGTAGCAAGTGGTGTTCAGGCCAGTAAACTGCTTAGGACCAGAACGCCTCGAGCTGACCCTCTAGTCTGTGCGGCTGGACTCCTCCTCGCAGCTCCCTTTCTCTATCTCTCCATCATGTTTGCTCAGGCTAGCACTGTGGCCACATATGTAAGTCACTCATATGACCTCTCCTTTGACCCGGCGTTATCAGAAAGCTGTATGGGTTTTCCTGGAAATGTTTTTTGGTTTTATATTGACTATTGTTGGATGTAGGGCAGTTTCATGCTGACCATATCGGTGGCTGACAGTATTTGTGTATTATCATCAGGTCTTTATCTTCCTGGGAGAGACATTCCTATCAATGAATTGGGCCATTGTTGCTGATATCCTACTGGTGAGCTTCTCTTCACCGTTTTTTTCATTGCAGATTTAAAAGAATAATTTCAGATGATTTCATTATTCTCTCACCCTCATGACTTTGAAGAATGCTTTTGTGTTTTTTTTTAATCACATGAAACACAAAAGTAGAATTGTTTAGTTATTTTTGCATAGTTCATGGTTTCCGCTGTGCATTGATCGTTTAACCCTTTAAGGTTACATGCTGACTCACTGACTGACAGGGCTGTGCGTGATGTGTGAGGCCAGCAAACATGACGCAGCTTTCAGTTATGATGAACACAGTTTCCATAATTATACTTTTTTTTATAGATAAATGTCTGGTTCTGCATACAGTTACTTTATCTTGCTGGAGTTTATGGCCGTTTCACTTTACTTCAGGACACATCAATGCCATTCTGTAGGTCTATTGGGGACATTCATAAACATTCCTAGCAAATCTAATAAATGTTGGAGACATACTCGTTACATAACCGCACTAAAATCGCACTTCAGCAGCGTTTATTTAAAAGTGCACAAGAAAATCAGAGCTTAAGCAGCGTACATTTGAGGGTGTGCAAGAAGTTTTGTGCACAAACTATAGGAATACCAAAGAAAATATTTTAGCTTATATTTGGGCATGGAATTATAGTTAAGAAATTAATTAAAATAAAATTATTATACTATTAAACAAAAAAATTCTGTTACTTGAAATAAAGTAAATGAGGACAAAAAAATAATAATAGGCAAAATATTACAAACACGTGATATATTCAGCATTCACAAGGTTAATTTTGACTGACATGAAATAAGCAAATAATAATGTTCTAAAACAGAAGAGTTGTATAAAAGCAATTGATGCATGTCCAAAAGCATTTGCAATTTGTTGGAAGGAATGAGAAACTGCTACTATGATGTGCACAAATGACTAATTGTTTTGAGAAATTCATTAAGTGTTGTGCAAACGTAAATAGTGTTGTGAGAAATGCACCAAAGTGACTGAGAAAGACTGTAATAAGAACTACACAAATATAAATAAAAATATTACAAATAGTGTTATCCGGTTGTCAATTAAATATTTCAGATCTTTATTTTGTTTAACTTAATCTAAATTAGCTCAAAATAAAATGTGAAATGTAAACGTTAATAATTAAATATGCAAAAATGTAAAAACAAAAATGTATCAAAATGACAAAAACATAATTGCTTAAACCTAATATGGTAAAATCTATTAAAAAAAAGAAGACTAAAAACCATTGTTCCAAAGCAATCCAATTGTTCAGTCATGACGTGTGAAATACTGTTTCCGGGTCC
The DNA here is from genome assembly GCA_903798035.1 of Danio albolineatus. NCBI lineage: Eukaryota > Metazoa > Chordata > Actinopteri > Cypriniformes > Danionidae > Danio > Danio albolineatus. The sequence continues at coordinate 489,902 of CAIGQQ010029532.1, forward strand.
AAGCTGCTGCATCTGAATTGAGATAATATTAATATTTATTTTTTAGTCCCATCACACATTTTAAATTAATTTGATATAAAATCAAGGTGTAGACAGCAGTCTTTGGACTTCTGGACTATCTTATGGACATTAATATTAAGGACATTAAGACATTAATATTTTAAAAAATTATAAAAAAAAAAAAAAAAAACACTTTCTGCCCATCTGATATTAGGCATGGATATTTATATTGCAATCGTGATTTTCGAAAGTATTACAGCACTTTGTAAACATTTATTATAAACATTTGTTGAGCCCCATACAGTTTAATAGAGTGCTTGAACCCAGAAGCTGCTTTGCGTGACGTTACACTTAAGAAGCGGATGAAATCATTACAAAGTGTCTACTTTACAAAGTGTCTACTTAAAAAAAAAAACCCATATTTGTATTTGGAAAAACAACATGATCTCTCAATCATATTGTCTTTCTTTCTCAATGTGTCTTTTCTCAGTATGTTGTGATCCCGACACGTCGCTCCACAGCAGAGGCCTTTCAGATTGTCCTTTCACACTTGCTGGGTGACGCTATTAGCCCGTATCTCATAGGAGTGGTACGTCAATCTCACAAATGCACAGAAACGATCTTTCAAAACCGTTTTTTTTGTGCCACAAGGTGTTTTTAAAATGTATCACCGAGAAGAAATTCAAGTTATTTATCGTATATTACTAGTTTATGATTAGCCCTCTTGTCCGAATGATTAGCCCTCTTGTTAAATTGTTATTATTTTATATTTTCCCCCCGATTTCTGTTTAACAGAGAGAAGATTGTACATAATAGTTTACTAATAACTGATTTCTTTTTATCTTTGCTATAATGACAGTACATAATATTTTACTATATATTTTCAGGATACTAGAATTCAGCTTAAAGTGACATTTAAAGGCTTAACTATGTTAATATCATGGTAATTATGGTAATTATGTTAATTAGGCAAGTCATTAAATAATGATGGTTTATTCTGTAGACAATTAAAAACTAATATTGCTTATAAAACAAGACTTTTTCCAGAAGAAAAAAAAAATAAGAAATACTGTGGAAAAATGTAGGGCTAATAATTTTGACTTCAACTGTACATATATTTTTGAAATTTGAACATTTATTTACTTATTTTAATTTTTTTAGTTTTGTCTGTATAATCTTTTATTAAATTATGATTTATATAATTATTGTAATATGTTTTTATTTACATTAATCTTGCCATAAATTTGCTTTAAGTTACTGATGTGGCAATGAATAAACTAAGTCATCAAAGGATTGCATGTGTTTTGTTTTTTTGGGCCATTAAGGTTTCAGACTTGATACTATGAAATAACCATACATAATAATATACATGAAATAATGTCATGTATATTAATGTAATAATATATCATTCATAATAATGTGTGAATTGAACCAGCTCTTTCTCATGAACAAATGCTGTTGTTTTGTTTTTTTGCCATTAAGGTTTCAGACTCAATAAAGGAGTCGAAGTCGTACATGTGGGAGTTTCGCTCACTTCAGATGTCTCTGCTGCTGTGCTCTTTCGTGGCCGTCGGTGGAGGTGCGTTCTTCCTGGCTACAGCCGTCTTTATTGAGAAAGACAGAGATCTCGCTGAGAACTATGTGCCCTCTGGTGAGTGACATCACAGGCTTCCCTTGGATATGAGGTCTTTGCTATTTCCTCAGATTTTGGTCATTTCCGGATATTCTTGGAAAATGTTATTCATTTTAATGTGTTTATATAGATCATTAGTTATGCATATTTTTATTGTTTTTTGTGTGTGTATTTACCAAGGTTATGTTTTGAATTGTGAAATTTAAATTTTACAAAATGTAATGCACATTTATGAAAAAGTTTAAAATAATTATTTTAAACTGACAGCAATTATTTGTTTATTTCAATCACTGGGTTTTCTGTATTACAATATCACTGAGATATTATTACAATTATTAATATTCTGATTTATTTATTTTTTGCAATAAGGTCCCATTTTTTATTGGTTAACTTACCATGGAACTTACTTCTAGAGTATTAATTAATCTTATTGTTAATTTAAACTTTTACTAATAACCTTTCTAAATAATGGGAGCTTGTTGTAAAATCTTTCCTTTTTCATGTTGTCATTTTTTTCTTCTTGTATTTTTTAAAAATTTCTACAATATTTTTTTGTATATTTGGTAATTAAGGTTTGATACTTAAGTTAAACTAAATGAGAAATGCTATCTTGCATACTAACTGAAAGAAATAAGTTTAAGAATTTAAGTTTAAATGCATTTAATTTTTATCCGCATTTGATATAAAGCAATGACTTCCATGAAATTTAACAGCACAAATGCATTGGACTGAAATATAACTACATTATAAAGTGAATATTACAAATTTGATCTAAAATGGTAAAAACTTACCAAAAAAAGCATATCAATAATTATTAACACAATGTGGATTTTATAGATTTATAAAATGAGTCTCTTTAATGAAACATCTCCCTTTTCTGTTAAAAACAGGCTGAAGACAAACAATTGTCAGGGTTTCTGCAGGTTCCATCAAGTCAAATTTAAGACTTTAAGACCATTAAGAATGAAATTTCAGAATTACACAGGGCTAAATGCTAAGATTTGTTTTTTCTAATGGCCCAGTTAAAACAAATGTTGTTAATTAGACCATATTGATGAATGGAGTTCATAAATAAACTTTTTTTGTCAACTTTTATTGAGATGTATTGCTTGTTATTGGATGGGTCTTTGCCTGATTGGGTAACTTTGCATGGACAAAGGAAAATGAAGTCCTGTTTAAAATGATTCAAGACCTACAAAATAACATTTCAGCAAATTTAATACTTTTTATGGCCTAAAATTTAGCAATAGACATAGTTTATTTAATTTATTTAATTAATGGTTTTAGATCAATTTAACAGCACAAATGCAGTCCACAGAGTTGGAGCAGTAAATAATCTCTTCATTGAACACAATGCTCTTCTTTTCCAAGCTTTTTTTAAAATATGCATTTCTTACTCTCTCTTATATTTTTTCATGCTCGTTACAGACACTTCTAATAATTCTCTGACGTTTTTTTTTTTAGATGATGCACCAATTGTTGTTCCAAAGAGCGGCAGATCCACTAAAGTATCGGTGTCAAGTGTTTTAATTTGAAATGACGCAAGAGACTGGATGGCTGTTTACACGCAGGGAACAGCACTCTGATTGGCTAAGGCAGACAGAGGCAGTGCAATTAGCAGTCAATCCTGGAGCAGTATCAGACAAGTAATCACTGACTGGACTATCTCCTCAATAGGGAGTTTTATAGTAATTTATTATGCATTTTTTGTTTATATCCTTAACACCTTGATTTGGGAACATTTCTAACTAACGAGAAAAAAATCAGGAACCTCTTACCTGAAAGCCCCGGTGTGCCGCTGGACCATTCTGCCGTTTCATCTGGAGGAGAGAGAAGCACAAGGGTAAAACAAGACAACCAGGGACGTTTATTTACCTTTAATTGAAACTGTGTTTTAGACTTCAAGTCAAGTTTTACATGTTTTTTTTTTGTTTGTTTTTTATCAGAAGGGATGTGAACTAATTCTTCAAATTGCTATTTATGGGTTAATTCAGAGGTCAGTTCACTCATGACCAAACAAAAAACAAACAAACAAACTGCCGTTTCATTTGTTTTCATCAAAAACGGACGATGACTAAAACTCTGTGGTCGGCCTTTACGAACTTCAGTCTTTTCTCTTGTTTTTATGTCATCTCTTTCATACTACCTTTGAGCTTTTATTGTCTTTTTGTAAAGATAACACAAACACTAATGCTACCATGGCATGATTCAGATATTAATTCATGTTTTTTTTTTAATAACATTGGTAAACTCATTTGTTGCAATGGCCTGGTTCATGGCATGTCTTAACATGCCATTTTATTTGTCTGAAACTGTAATTATTATTTAGTTTGTTTTTAAATGAAGACAGTTTCTTGTGCATTCCCTCTGCCATGGTTGTTTTCCAGGCGATACTTTCAGATAATTTGCAAATTTGCAACTCGTTAATCTTGTTTTGTAACATTTTTTTGTAATATTAAATGAAAAAGTTAATCTGATTTGTGTCATTCTGATTTGTGTGTGTGAATTGCTGATGTCCCCATTTTTTAAAAAGGCTTTAAATAATACAGGGAGTTTTTTAAGAAAGTAAATCTGCAGTTTCCTGTAAGGGGTAGGGCAATAGAAAATACCATTTGTATGGTATTAAAAACAATGGAAACCTATGTAATGTCTTCAAAATTCACTAAAACAAAGGTGTGATTTTTTAAAATCTGTTATGTTGTTAATTTGTCCGTGCTCATATAACACATGATCATAGAAAGTCTATTTCTGCTTTATATCATTCTCTGTCTCTTATATTATTGCTGTCTCGTTCTCTCTGATTCTCTTTCTATCTGCAGTGGCAAGAGCGATTATCATAAGTTTTTTTTTCAGTTGCTGTGGTTTCCTGTTTGTAGGTGGGATAGAGAGATGCAAGCCTGTTTGGTAAATTTGCTGTGAAAATTAGTCTCGTGAATGAATTCTGAAAACCGAAGCGCTTGAACCCGAAACATGCGATCTCTTTGCAGTGGAACATTTGATGGATGTTGTTGCGCTTGTGACAATACATTTGTACCTATATGTCATTCCTGTCATTTGTGTTTGTGTAGGCAACAAGAACACCACAAAATGCCACAAGAGTGGGAGGAAAAACTGAGAAATTATGACTCACTGTCCGCCATAATGAAGCGCAGAGTTAACGCTTACAGTTCGAAACGGCCGATGTTTTTCATTCTAAACTTTCACAACTTTTTATCACCATTTTATACTTTACATTTCAACTCTATGGTTCATTAATGTTTGTATTTTGAGGATACCACTTACTACTATTTTACATTTTAAAAGAATATAGTCCACCCCAAA
>CAIGQQ010029532.1:514855-538099 GCA_903798035.1 Danio albolineatus
TAGAAATGGTTTGACAAAATCTCCATTGGTGGTCTCTGGTGCAGGACACTCACCCTGAGGTGGTCCTAGGTAGGTGAAGTGCTGGTGGGCCCCTTGCTGTGGTGGCTGGCCGTGCTGAGGGCCGGAGCCCTGCTGAGGGGCAGCATGAAGCAGCATCATTGGCGGAGGACCGTGACCTCCTGTGTGATGAGGACCCGACAGAGCACCGGGAACGTGAGCCTGAAACAACACATAAGAAATGTTACGGAGATTGTAAGGGGGGAATTAAACATACACAAGAAAAAATACATAAAAATAATAATTAAAAGAACTTAGAGCAAAACAATGGAAAAGATTAAACTAAATAGAACTGTAAAAGTAAATAAACAATACGTATGTAAATACGCCATTGTAAAATGAAACAAAACATGAAGTAGAAGAAAACAAAGCAGAAATATTGTAAGATTATGACCAAACCATACAATGCAAAAACATTTAAATTAAACAAATATTGAAAAATGAAAAAAGGTACAATTATACTTATTTTGCTTCCATTTTAATGAGTTATATCATAAAGGACATACAAATACTGCTAAATATTTTGCTATAAACTCTCACTAGCTTTTCCCCAATACAATCATGTAATTTCTGGCATTTCATTTTTTTTTTCAGCGGTTACACATTGATTTTATGCCCCTGTGACAAACTCTGAGCTACTGGATGAGAGTATGAAAGTAGGACTTACAGAAGAGAGTTGTTTTAACATAAATTGATACCGCACACCGAATTAAAAGAAAACTTCAATTTTTTCCAGACATCATAAACATGTATTCGGTGATGACGATGACAACAGGTGTGTGTGTGTGTGTGTGTGTGTCTTTAACTATGTGTGCATCTCAGAGGAGATGTGTGTGGCTGTGGTCCCTTACTGACTCTTTAGGTGCAGAGAATAGTGTGTGTAGAGCAGTATGTGTATGTTTAGACTATGCTGTTGCAATTGCAGCTAAAAATCCAACACAAATAATAGTTTGATTATGGCATTTACATGTCTGTACTGCGCTTCAATAATGCGACTAAAATAGGAATACTCCACATCTTAATTCACTTTCAGTTTACGACGATTATTACTTTAGGCATATTTAAAGTGTTATTCCATTCCCATGATTATGAACCATGGTTAATTTGAGTAGCAGCAACTGTAGCAGCCTTTGCTTTTAGACGCAGCAACCTTTGAACTCCGGTTTAAATAAATAAAAATCGTTATGTCACACCCACCCAAGCAAAGTAGTGACACGCAACACCGATGCTAGCCTGGTTTGCCAGGTGTGTGCAAAGCACTTGATGTGCGGTTCAAATCTAATCCTGCCTCACGCTCCATCATAACAACACAACTCACGAGACAGCTTTTCACCTCGATTTAGTCGCTCATAGCCAAAGATCTCGTCACACCTCAAATTCATAGAAAACTTGCCAAATAATTGGAGAAATGTAAAAAATAATTAAATAAATAAAAATAAAATTGAAGCCTCTTGTTGAGGACTGAATGTTTGGAGTGTCAAAGAGCATCAAACGTCTGTATGAATTTTGAAATATATGGAGAATTCGGTTTTGATTATTCCATTTATATCCAAATCTACAATTAAAAGAAAGAAGAAAAAAAAAAAAAAAGCATGAGATTTGACATTTATATTTTGAGAAGACATGCACAGTGGAGAAATGCGTGTTATGTATATGTGACCTGTGTGAGCTGTCCCAGAGAGGAGTAGGGGTGTGGCAGCGGCTGGTGTCCTTGCAGACTGTAGCCTTGAAGAGAGTAAGAGGCCTGGGGAGAGCTGTGTCCTGGAGGAAGGTTAGGGGGAGTTGGGGCTGACAGAGGCCCAGAGTGATACAAAGACTGAGGCTGAGGACCAGACTGACCAGACTGGAGAGGGATGGGGGAGAGAAAAAACAAAACAACAACACACATCACAATGACTTCACTACAATTACTGACAACACCTCAACATTTAGGACGTCTTAAACTTAGTTCATGATATAATTAGGGATGCACCGAAAGAAAAGGCCGGAACTGAAAGCGAAAATTGTAGATACCAAAATGCCTTATCATTAATATATTGTTAAAATCAATAATTGTAAGTAATTTTCTACGACTGTTTAAAAATTTAAGTCAGCTTTTTAACTAGTACAAAACAAGATGAGGAATTAAGCTGGAATTTTCAAGCCATGCCAACTTAAATTAGCAACTTTCATGCAACCGAGAAAAGGCCAAGTTATTATGGGGATTTATGCTTTGCAGCTAGCCTGATCCACAGCTGGCTCACAACCAGGCTAAAATCAACTCTAGTGAATTATCTGTTAGTTTTGCTGTCAAAGTCACTTCATATACTTTAACAAAAAATTGAATTAAAATTTATATACATATTAAATTATTACGTTTTATAGGCACTTCATATACTTTAACAAAAGATTTAATTAAAATTATATACATATAAAATTACGACATACAGGCACTTCATATCCTTCAACAAAAAAATGTAATTAAAATTATATACACGTTAAAAAATACAAAAAAAATAAACATAATAAATTCAATATATAAAGTAACGAAGGCCAGCTAGCGAAGTGCTATGCAGGTAGACCTCACGGCTCTTTCCTCTAAAGGTGCTCTAGTGACAGACGTTGGGGGCCATGGTCTTTAGCCTCCTTGTTAGAGCAAACCGACTACCATACAAAAAATGATTAGAATTAGTTAGAAATTGTAAAAAATAAATAAATTATTCATAAAAGTAGACCAATGACTAAATATTAGATTAAACAAAAAGAAACAAAAAATTTAATTAAAATGTAATAGGTAAGTGTGTGCAATTAATCTTCATGATACATTTCCTGAATGTCCACTGGTCACGTTTAAATGTAAATCAACAACTGCTCATTTATTTAATGTTTACCTCCTCGTGTGTTTCGTTAAGTCTCTGGAGAAAAGTAATGGGAGTTCCCAGATCAACATTTAACTCATTACATGATTGACTCGCATCAGGCTATGCATATTTGCATCGCTGAATCTGTGCTCGATCCCATTGTCAGTTTTAAAAGGCTGCACTTATCCCGGCTATCTAAACCAGGCTTTACAAAGACAACAACAAACATGCAGTCAAGATAGGCTGATCAAACTAGGTCAAACTGCGTTTTTTTCTGTTATGCTGGCTTTCTTATTCCGGCTGAGAGCTATTGCACAGTATTAAGCAAACAGATGTACCTGTCCCGGGCTGGGAGCGGGGTGTTGAGGGGGCGGCTGGCTGCCTGTGGGGGTGCTGGAGGGCTGAGGATGAATAGAGCCCGAGTGATGAGAGAATGACTGCGGAGCTGGAGGACAAAGACAAAAACAAAGATCACTTTAACGGTTAAATATAACGTGGTAGTGTTCTTGTTGGTTTAAAATCAGTAGAAAGTGTGGATTTACTTCACTTTACAAGCAAAAGCCAAGATGCATTTTACACACACCATGCAAATGTGGACCAATGTGAAAACACTGTAGTGTAAACTTTAATATGTAAGAGGAAAAACAGTTTTGGCTTCATTTATCCTGTAAACTAAACAAATAAACAAAAACAAAACAAATAAATAATAGATAATAATCAAGCTTTATTTCCAGGAATGTTTACACATACAAAGAATGTGTTTATGACAGAAGCTTCCAGAGTGTAACGGAATGTTTTAAATTGGACATGAAAAGTGGGAGAGGGAAAAATTTTACGCTTTAATATACCATTACTTGTATGATTATTTATTATAAGGGTTTAGTTATTATTAATAAAATAATAATAATAATAATAATAATAATAACAAAATTATGTTTATATCAAATTAATACAATTAAAACAGTTATATTTAGGGTTCCTACACATTTTTATTACTAAAATTCAATGACTGTTCCATGACTTAAGTAAATTTTCATGACCTAATGTTTCATGTAATGACATTTAGCCTTGCACAACATACACTTTTACCTGTTATCTCTTTCTTTTTGTTGTGGCCAATTTAAACATGATATTTTGAAAAACAAATCAAAATTTTGTGGGAACGGTCTGTTTGGGCAGAAAATCGGGTGGGGAGCGAATGAACAGAGGCTGAATATACAGCAGGAGAGGTCGGGTGTGGAATAAAACCAGGTGGGTTTCAGATCTCTAGTTCAGGGTCAAATATATCTATACATGTATAATCCTTACCATACATCCCCTGTTGAGGGCCAGATGGCCCATCAGTCTGACCTGGGTACTGGGGGCCTGGAGGTCCAAGAGCCTGTGGGTGCCCTCCTGATCCAAGCATCCGTGGTCCACTCTGGAGCATTGAGTACACCTGACACAGAGAACAGAAGTACAGGGTGTTTTTCACACAAAACAAACAAACAAAAAAAGAAGCAAAAATTCTGGAATCTAGTGACTTCATGCAAATGTACAAGCTCATACCTGGTGTCCAGGGTAGTGGGGCATTGCTGGGATGACCTGGTTGTACTGCAGATATGAGGGAGGGTAAGGAGACGCCACCAGAGGAGGTCCTGCTGCTGATGCTGCGGCTTGCATCATAGGGGGTGCTGAAGAGCTGTGGTCTGGACGAGGAGTCACCACAGAACCTGAAAGACAGGTCGAGGGCATAAGGCCTTGAGTATTACAATAAAAGGAACGTTTTAATAAATAATAATTATAATAATAACAACAACAACAACAACAATAATAACAACAAAAACAACCACCACTACACATAACCCATCACCTTTTTACTGTTATTATTGCTGCTGCTTCTGCTGTTGTTATTGTTGTTGTTATAATAATAATAATAATAATAACAACAACAACAACAACAAAAACTTCAAACAACCCATCACCTTTTTACTGTTATTATTGCTGCTGTTTCTGTTGTTATTATTATTACTATTGTATGAATAAACTGTAAAAAAAAATTATATATTTAGATAAATTTTACGCTTTTATACACACCATTAATTGTATGATCATTTATTATACACGGTTTAGTTATTATTGATTAATAAAAATAATAATAACAATAATATCAAATTAATACAATTAAAACAGTTATATTTAGGGTTCATACACATTTTTATTACTAAAATTTAAATCACTGTTCCATGACTTAAGTAAATTTTCATGACCTAATGTTTCATGTAATGTCTGTGTACATGGTAATTAGTAAAAAACAAAAAAAAACAATGCATGTTCAAAATTATTACAGCATATCATAAAACATGCACCAATCTATTTAGTTTACATGAATCTTTAAAACGATGTAAAATTTATTTAGATAATGTTCACACAGCACAAAAAAATAAAAAAAATGTGAGAGCATGTGTTTGACCATGGACAGGAAAAAAAGTAACGACAACTAACCTATACTCAAGTATACGGACATTTGCTAAACTAATTTCCATGACTTTTCCAAAACTTTGTGGGTTTTTCAGTTTTTCTAAAACTTTTCCAGGCCTGGAAGGTCAAAATTCCATGACTTTTCCAGGTATTTCTATAACCGTATGAACCCTTTATATTTACCATTTATAATTCAAATTCATTCATTCATTTTCTTGTCGGCTTAGTCCCTTTATTAATCTGGGGTCGCCACAGCGGAATGAACCACCAACTTATCCAGCATTTGTTTTACGCAGCGGATGCCCTTCCAGCCGCAACCCATCTCTGGGAAATATAATTAAAATTCAATTAATAAATTATATAGGCAAGGTAAAAGGGTTTGGGGGACTAATACGCTTTCATTATGATTAAAATTATTACCATTGATGTTATTAATTAAACTATCTTCAGCATTATTAGATCATATATATTTTTTTAAGATTTTGAACTTTTTGCCTTCATTATCATAGGACAATATATAAATAATAATAATTCCTTACATTTATATAGCGCTTTTCTGGGCACTCAAAGCGCTTTACACAATGGGGGGGGGGATCTCCTCATCCACCACCAGTGTGCAGCATCCACCTGGATGACGCGACGGCAGCCATTATGCGCCAGACCGCACACCACACACCAGCTGATTGGTGGAGAGGAGACAGAGTGATGAAGCCAATTGTGACATGGGGATGATTAGGAGGCCATGATGGACAGAGGCCAGTGGGCAGATTTGGCCAGGATGCCGGGGTTAAACCCCTACTCTTTTTCGAAGAACATCCTGGGATTTTTAATGACCACAGAGAGTCAGGACCTCGGTTTAACGTCTCATCCGAAAGACGGTGCTCACTGAGCAGTATAGAGTCCCCTTCACTATACTGGGGCATTAGGACCCACACAGACCGCAGGTTGGGCGCCCCCTGCTGGCCTCACTAACACCACTTCCGGCAGCAACCCAGCTTTCCCATGTGGTCTCCCATCCAGGTACTGACCGGGCGCAGCCCTGCTTAGCTTCAGTGGGCGACCATGTGAGAGTTGCAGAGAGCTAGCTGCCGGCTACAGTAAATACAGTAAATAAATGACAGTCCATGAGGCAGACTCTGGAGGCTGTGTTTGTTAGCACACTGCTCACTAGCCCAGGAGTTCCCAAACTGTTTAGCCTGTGACCCCTGAAATAACAACCCCCAATATTCTCTAGGGTGGTTAGAAATATACAAACCCTTGCACACAATGGTGCACACATACCAATAGGCCAAAGTCTATTCATAGTTAAATTTTTGAAGGCTGCCACTTTGAGACCATCCTCCATGTTCGGCAGTGGTCTGTATTTATTTATAATGTATGCAAGTGCCGTAAAGGTGTCAAAGTTAAACCTGGTGCCATAAAATTATTGTGCTGCATCTGACACTATTGCTGTGCCATTAATATAACATAATCCTCCCAGGGGTCACAGAAAGATTTGAAAGGCTGATGGCTTTTTATTTGCATGTTTTTTTTAATGTTTAATAGTAACATTGTTAACATGTTAATAATAACTACTATTTTGTTCTTCTGTAGGTTATGGATAAAATACGTAATTCTAATAGTTAAAAAAAAAGAATTAGATTTTAAGAAATCACCAAGCAAAACCTCTCACTGTCCTGCGGTCCCCACTCTGGGAACCACTGCACTAGTCTTTTGTTGACTACATCAGCATAATAATTACTATTATTAATCACAACAATAATAATAATAATAATAATAATAAAATGTTAAATAGGAGTTTCAGCTCTGTTTCAGTCCTAAAAAAAATAAAAACAGGTGCAACAATATTAGAACAACCATTAATGAAGTGTAAAGTGAAGTGATTACCTTTTGCTCTTGGGTACTTCCCTTGACCAACAGTGGTCATTGAATATGGATATGGGATCTGAGGCGCCTACACACACACACACACACACACACACACACATTTAAATAAACATACACATTTAAATAAACATACACACAAATCTCTTTTTAAAAGTATTCAAGTTTTCTCCAAAACAATTAGGAATACAGACCTGCATAGAGTGGCCCTGTATCTGGATGGGTACCTGAGAGACGTAGCTCAGGTACGGGGCGTTATAAATGGCTCCCTGGCCTGGTTGGGACTGTATTACCACCGTAGGGCTGTGCGGGGTTGGTCGTGGTGGCGTGGGAGTCGCTGAGGGCTTCACCTGCAGAGAGGACATCACATGTTAGATTGGCACATTAACTCCTGCACAGCTTAATAGTGAACATCAAAATCAGCAGACAATAATGCTCTCACCATGCTGAGAGGAGCCTTGGTGGGGTTGAATTCTTTGGCGTTGGGATTGAGTGTGGATTTCTTCACCTGACTGTATTAGAAAACATTGTGAGCTGCTTTTACCAATGCACTTAATATGTGATTAGTAGGAAAAAAAAAAAAAACACAATAACAAATGCAATAAAGTGTTATAATCCGGCTGACGTCTGATCCAGATTTGTATACAAAGTGAACTGAAATCTTTTCATACGTTTGCAACTATGTGTTAAAGGAATATTAACAATGGCCGGAAATGGGTTTTCCTCATTTCTTTTTTTGAAATAAAAATAAATTAATAAAATCTGCATTTAATTACAGCCATGGAAATAATAAAAAATAAATAATAAAAATATTCATTTAAAAATAGAAATAAATACATTTTAAAAATAAATAAATAAAATGTCAAAAACATAAAGTAATAAAACAAATAGAAAATGTAAAAAATAGAAACAAATAAATAAATGTAATAATATAAATGTTAAAGAAATAAATGTAATCAAACAAATAACAGAAATAAACATAAGCACAAATGAATAGAAAAATTAATTTAGAAATAAACAAAATTTGAAAGAATTAAATAGAACTAAATAAATGTAATAAAATGTAAAATAAATTTAATTAAAATAAACTAAATAAATGTAAAAAATAAACAATTAGAAACAGAAAAATGTTTAAAAAAAATTATAGAAAGAAATGTAAACAAATGTTTAAATAAATAGAAATAAATTAAACAAATAGAAAAATCAATGTTAAAATAGAAATAAAAAACAAATATAATACATAAAATGGAATAAAATTTAAAAAAAAAAACGTAATAAAATATGTACCTTTAAAAAAACTAATTAAATAAATGTAAAAAAACAAAGTAATCAAACAGAAATAAATGTAAATAATAATGAACCAATTATTTTTAAATAAATGTAAAAAATAAATGTATATAAATAAAAACAAATAAATATAACTGTAAAAAAATAAATATAAATACAGTTTTAAAATTAACCAAAAAATTTAATACATAATGTGTAAAAATAATAATAATAATAATAATAAAAAATATATATAAATAAATTTTAAAAACAAACAAACAAATAAACAAATAAATGAATTAGGATTACTATTACCAGTCAAAGATGCTTGATTAAAAGTTGAACAGCTGTTCTACTCACTCTGTCATGCTCTCAGAGGCCTCTGGTTTGCCCTCCTCACTGCCTGGGGTCCTCGCAGGTTGGGGCGTCCCTGCCGTCTGCGCTTCTGCAGGTGAATTTTGCATGCCAGTTCCAGACGGTGCAGAGATGGATGTGGCTGGCGGAGGGGTGGAGGTTGCTGCCCCCTCTGGATTTGACTCTCTACTTCTCTCCTCTGCTGAAAGCTCTGTGTTCGGGGTTGTGGGCGGGGCTGATTTCGCTTCTGTAAGAGGGGCGGGGTCTGTCTGTGTGTCGTGGACAGGATTTGCTTGAGATGATTCAGGATTCAACGTTTTAGAGTTTGGATTAAGCTAAAAAATAAAAATAAAATTCACAAATAAGGGAAAATGATTAGATATTAGTACCTTAGTTCACATTCTGAAACAAGCTAATCTTTCCTAAATGCAAACAAAAGCTACTACAATGCAAACCAGTTTGGACATCACGTTTATATATCATGTTCACAAAACACTACAAGGACTTTGTAAAGTCCCCTTAATTTTAATAAAATAACTTAATATTTACATTAATATCAGGGCAATGATGATATTTTGAATGTGCCATGTCAAACTTTAATAAAAGGGGTTGACTTCAATACTGATGTTATGCAAATGTGGCTTCTGAAATATTAATAAAAAATGTGCATTATTTGATATAGTTCTTGTAGAAAACTTAAATTCAAGAGTCTATCATTTTTCAGTTATGATTTTGACAGCAGCACAGTACAATTGCTGAAATGTAAAAATGTCACAAAAATGTCATTTTAAATCTAATCAAGCACTTTCAAGGACCTATGTTTGTTTTTAAGTACATTACAGGCCTTGAATCCCTAAGTCTATATGAACAATGCATGAAATCAATCTCATGCGTTTTGTTTTGGAAAAGAAAAAAGATTTATTTAGATAGTTTATTATTATTATCATCATCACCTACAGACGTGGACAAATTTGTTAGTTCCCTTCCATTGCAAGAAAAACTACAGTGGTCACTGAAATTTTAAAAAACTTTTAAAGTGAAAAATGCTATCAAAAATTCTGAAAATAAACTAATGAAAATCAGAAAATGCTTTGAATTATGGTTGAACAGAAGTATTTTTAAAAATGCAAACCAACGGCTCTAGCCTTGACAAAGATGGAAGAGCATCAACAATGTTGTCCACATCTGTATTTAGTCAGATCAATTATTATGAAAGCAACAAAACTACATTTTCAAGCACTTTATCTCAAATATAAGCACCTTGAAAACATTCAGCTAAACTTCCAGCACCAATTCAAACAGTGGGTGTGATTTTGGCAAGTACGATGCGATCCTGGATTAACATCCATGTTGATCCTGGAACATAATTTTTGTTCGAAAATGTAATCCATATCTATTCCTTACCCCTAAACCTAAACATAAATGTAAATATTTACAAATTCAGAGGGGAATGATAGTTGGATAACAATCATGTAGAAGTACATAACCCTAACCATAAGCCTAAACATAAACCGTAAATGTATCCCTTAATTCTGATTGGAATGTTGTTCCAGGATCAACATGGATGCTAATACAGGAACTTGTCCTACTTGGTGAAATCATGCTAAACCATTCAAAGCCTGTGGCATTTGCTGAAATTAAATTTAAAGGGACAGTTGCCCAAAAAACTAAAAATTGTCCTATTTGAGTTTGAAGACAAAAGATATATTGAATGATGCTAGTAGCTGGCACACGTCGATTTTTATTGTCATTTATTCCTACAATGCAAGTTAATGCATATCAGCAACCAGCATTCTTTAAAATATCTTCTTTTGAACTTAATAGAAACTCACAAAGGTTTAAAACCACATGAGGAAGAAGAACATGAGGGAAATTGTAAATTTGAGGTGAACAATCCATTTAACATTGTTGTGCTTCTGTTATTTGTGTTATGTATTATTTGGTGTCTCACACATTATATTTAAGCTTTTAAATCGCACTGTCGGTGAGAAAAAAAATACTATTACATTCAAAACCATCATGTTTTGAAATGTTCTTCAATGACTGATTTTACAAATTATTAATAACCAATAAAAACTAACACAGCTACTTCTGCCACTTACCATAGGAGAGGATTTGTGAATGGTAGTAAAGAGAGAATGAAACAAAGGTAGGTCACTTGACCAATGTAGTACGTCCAGATTACATTCATGCACACTCACCCTAAATGTATTTCCAAACTTGCGAAGCTCCTCGATTTGTGATCTCTGCTGGACTGAAGGGTCTGGCCTCAGCTGGACCGAAGGGACTGGTCTCTGCTGGACCGAAGGGACTGTTAAAATAAATAGAAGATCGTTCATTAGCCAAATTTCAAGTAATAAAATTGGAGAAAGTCACACAAAACCAGCATTACCTTTGCTGTTCTTGCCCTCCTGTGGACTAACTGGACTCTCCATCCTTTCCTTGGACAGAATTTCATTTACTATAGTGAAAAATGAAAAGGAGTTAGATTGGCAGACCCCCTTTCAACTCGACAGTGTGTTAAATCACACTCATGACAACATCTTACCATCTACAGTGAACAGAGGGGTGGGGCCAATGGGTTTGGATGTGGTGTCCAAATAAGATCCAGGCAGAAGAGGGTCTTGAGGAGAAGCATCTGGCTTAGGGGAACGAGAGACTGGACGAGGAAAGGAAAAAAATTTGGAAACGTGTTTAATTAACCCTTTAAGACCTGCTATAGAACAATTCCGTCAGGGTATATCTTAGTATTTTTACATGCTGTGCTGTGATTCTTTTGAGTATTTTCAAATGCCATATATGAATAAAATCCTTACATCCCCAACTTTAAGTTTATGTATGTCATAAATCCATATTAATTAGTTAAATAGCTTAAAAGTGCAATAAACCACAATTTTTTTTTTTAAATCGCTTAGTTTTTATTTGACATTTTACTATATACAGAAATAACACAAATGTAAACCCTTAAACTTGTCAATGTAAAAAACATGCAAAAAAACCTTTGAAACTATATACAACTGATTTGGACTAATTACATCAATTTGTTTGTGAAATACACTTATTTTTATAAACAGTGTAGACAGAACAATTTGATTGATTAAAAAAAAATAAAAAATCTCTCTACAAACTACCACAGATGAGGGTTGAGGGTTCTGAGGGCTTCAGTGTTAAAAACGACATCAAAATAAGTAAAATGATAAGCACGATTCAGCAATACAGCAAAAAATGTAAGTTTAAAGGTATAAAAGTTTGATGTTTTAGGCATAAAAGTGAAACGATAAGAGTAAATAGCGCGTCATACTATCGGGATTATTCTGTTTGTTTTGTTTATATTCATACGCAAAGCAAAGCATAGTTTATGAGCATATAATACTCAAAAGCAAAGCTTTTATAAAGAATATACTAGCATGTCTTGGAATGGATCTAATCCTTCATAAAAGTCAGCTTCTTTACTGGTAATAGAATCTGGAGCAGATGATGTGTCGGAGAATTCCTTGTAGTTTGACGCGAGTAATAACTCCAAAACATCGGACTATTTTTTTTGTTTGTTATGCGGTCACGACTGCCAGTGTGTGTGTGATATTGTGCCTGTATGTGTAAATGTGGATGTGTGTGTGTTGGGTGTGTGTGTGTGTGTGAAAGAAATTATTCTTTCCGACACGGATAAAGAGAAACTGCGACGAGCAGAGCACACACACATACATAGAAAAGCGCATGCATTACGTATATCAAACAGCGCGCTGAGTGACATCACCACGGGAGACAAACCTGATAGGTTCACAGTGGACACGAGGTAATTACGTCACATACATAGCAACCAATAAAACATAACAACCTTTATAAAACACATTTGCAAAAGGCATGCAATGTATTAAAGTGTTTTTTTGTTATAAACATTTTAGGCTATTTGAGTAAACTCTTTAAAGAATGAAAACATTGCAACAGGAGACTGTTTGGGCTTGATCTGAAAGTATAACGTCTCTGATTTCATATGCAAAAAAAATTATTGCTCTACCTATAAGCTTTCGGTTTTTATTGGCTTTTAAACAGAGGCACGCAAACCAGAGCGCGGGTGCTCCCGTCAGTCTTAGAGGGTTAAGGAAAAAAAAAGTGACACTAAGCAATACCTAATTAATAAAAAATGTCAGTATTTCTACTGTATGTTTGGCCTGTTTTAATTTTAAAACGAAATCAAGCATTTAATAAAAGCTAAATTGAAGATGACTTCAAAACCTAAAAAGAAAACTAACCTGTTAGTGGTGCAAAAATTGCATATGTGAGGTA
This sequence comes from Danio albolineatus, assembly GCA_903798035.1. Lineage (NCBI taxonomy): Eukaryota > Metazoa > Chordata > Actinopteri > Cypriniformes > Danionidae > Danio > Danio albolineatus. Next base: position 528,001 of record CAIGQQ010029532.1, read on the forward strand.
ATGTGGTTGAAAAAGTGCTATTAATGCAGGTGAAAAATATGGAGTCAGTACTTATTATAAAATATGAAGTATAGAACAAATTAACAAGATTTGAAGAAGAAAAAACTATTCCCTTCATTTCTATATTTATAACCTAACTAATGCATTATCGTTCATTACACAGCAGTCAGAAACACTTGATTCTAATTGGTCAGTCACGACATTCCAAGTCATGTTATTCTTCGTACCTTGAATCATCTTGACAATTAGTGAATGAGTTCACTTGCATAATTATATGCTCACCGGTCAAGACTTATTGACTGTGACTGAAAAATGTGTAGGTTAGTGTATGCTCAGTCAGCTCCATTCAGCCGATTTTGTCTGTCAGCTTAGCTTTAATTAAAGAATTAAACTTTTTAGGCTTAGAACAAATGTTTTATCTAATTTTTACATTTTGTGGCATGTATCCATGTGATAAGTGGGATAAAGTACATGCAGGCAGTTTTTAAAAGCTGAGATAAGCCTGTTGGGTGTTATTCTGTGATGATAATCTCCTAACTGTACTTTATTCCTAACTTATAAGCCAGATGACTTTGGTGAAGTAATAAAGGTTACAAAGTCCACTACCTTCACGGAGGACAAAGTAAGCATTATTGAAAACAGTGATCACATTTCAAAAGACCTAATGTGGGTACAGAAGATTTGTTTAGTTTACCTGTAGGAGACGAGTGGGAGTTTGAGGTACGCATGTTTCTGTTAGTCTGCCCAGTCCTTTGAGACTTGGGTGAAACTGTAAAAGATCGACACGTGTTCATTAGTAACACACACAATGGAATTCATCATAATGTAAATAATGTCAAATATACGCAATTTACCTCCATTGACAGGCCGGGCAACGTCTGAGAGAGACTGAGGGTGTGAGAGCGAATGTGAGAGTGTGTGTGGGGAAGGAGGGCTGGAGTGACCTGGCTCTGAGGGCCGGGGCTGTGTTGGTGGGCTGCTTTGTGATTGGTGTGTAGAGAATCCTCCTCTGACTGACAGAGAGCTGTTCCTATCAGTGGGAGGAAGGGCCTGGCTGCTAGCAGAGGGGAGGGGTCTAGGGGAGGAGCTTGATGGTCCGGGACGATTTGTTCGATTAGGCAGGGTGGACACGGCTCCACCTCTATCACCCCTGCCAGAGACACCCATCTCTCGCTCCCTTGCTCTCTGGGGTAGAGGAATGTATTTGCCCTCCCTAAAATAATCCAAAGGTGAACAGAATTAACAACCAGAAGTAGAGTAAAGAGAAAGACTAAATAATATTGCAGCTAGAAAATAAATAAATAAGAGTGTCGAACCTGTTCCCAGCACTGGAGAACCCAGGGCTATCTCTTCCCCTTTCTCTTTCTCCTGCATCACGGTCCCGATCTCGAACCACTGCACTAAATTTGTCTTCATCAGTTCTTCCCTCATCATTTTCCAGCGCCACTCTGTGGCGATATTGTGAACTAGCCTCGATCTCATTGGCCAATCGAGCGGCTCGAGCTTCTCGCTGTCTAAAGCCCTCAGAACTGCCCCGCTCCAGAGGAACCCTATGAGTTTAAGACAAGAGAATGGGATGAAAAGCTCAGCAAGAAGTTGAACAAAATTTTAACTTAAATTAATTTACGTTTGTTTGTATGTTTTAGCCCCATTTCAGCGGCATTTGTTATATTATTGGCAACAGCAGAAATATATATTTACAATACAATCATCAACAATCGTAACAGTTTCTTAATAAATATGCATAATACAAAAAAAAAAAACCAACAATAATACTGAAGATCTATTCTAGAGACTAGGGCTGTGCAATATGGACAAAATAACCATATTGCACTTTTTGGAACTAATATTGCGATTGCGATTTTATTTGCGATTTTGTCAGCTGTTTTTGCTTTTTCAACCACGCTACATACATGCATTTTGAATGTATTCAGAGCACAAGAAGTGCATAACAAAACATTACACAATGAATTAACATAGTACTAAGTTTAATAAATAAAATTAATAAAATTGTCTTTAAAACACACAACATAAATTAACTAACCTCAACTCTACTTAAAAATATACTGTACACAGTAGTACTAACTGCTTGATAAACAAAACCGTAATAAATTGTCTTAAAAACAGACAACATGAAAAAAAATAAAGATTACGCACAAGAATGTGAACAAAAATCTAAATAAATTAAAAGATAAAATTGCAGCATTTGCGAATTAGAAATTGCATGTGCTTAAATTACGATTTTTTTTGCAAATGCGATTAATTGCACAGCCCTACTAGAGACTTAGATTTAGTTCTTCTTTAGTTCTAGTTTGATCAAATCTAAAAGACCTGTATGACCATGCCAAGGTCAGGACACTTTAAAAAAAAAAAAAAAAACATCTAAAATGGACAAGATGATCAACCTACGTGTACATGGAGAGACTGGCATCATAGGTGGACTTCACCCCATAGGTCTCCTCATTAAAGCGGAACATCTCACTGGCATCCCAGCCATTTGCCTGAAATAGAGAAAAGGAGATGTGAAACATCCATTGTGACCAATCACACCGTGTCTACAAATGATGTGTGAAACTTACTGTATCTGCATCTAGGTCAAAGTTCTCTCCATTGCTGTCACCTCCATCCCACCTCTGGAGGACCTTCTCTCTGTGGTCACCGTTTAATCTTGATGAGCCGATTGCAGAGTCTGTGAAAGTGTCTGAAAACATACACAAAAATAATTAAAAATAGGTAATAATCATCATTAATAATTGCCATAAAAACAATAAATTGTTGCCGTATCAGATTTTCTGGCAATTTCATGACAAAACCAGATCAAATATACTGCAATTTATAAATAATCGCTTTTCTATAATTCTATTTCTGTTCTAATATAACAATAAAAGACATCCGTAATACATAATACATAAGATAAAAATCTAAAACAGCTTTTAAAGATTCCCTTTTGATAAAAATTATACCATTCATGTTTAAAAATATTTCCTTTAAAGTTTCTCCCGATAAAAATTGTTGTCTGATAACATTAAAAATAGGGCATATCAAAAGTACATGTTTAACAGTTTGGTTTCTGTTGCAATATAGACATTTTGGGGGAAACTTGAGTGAAACTTGAAACCATAAGTGGGTCTCGAGTGTCTAACATGGAATGTCCAAATCACGTCTTGAATTTTCTTCATATTACTGGCTGGACTGGCTGAAAAAGTTTGTATGTCATTCTGCGTGCCATTCGTTAAGAATAAAGCTTTGTTTGCTTGATCATTGCAAAAAAGCAGGCAAGTCCAGAGACCCAGCAGAAGACTAGATTATTTGACTATTTGCTATATTGTCACACTTACAGCTGAAGTCATAATTATTTGCCCTCCTGAACTATAAGCCCCCTGTATAACTTTTCCCCAATTTCTGTTTATCGGAAAAAATATATACATATATTTTTTTTAAACACATTTCTTAACATAAGTTTCTAATAACTGATTTCCTTCATCTTTGACATGAAGACAGTACATAAGATATCACTAGATATTTTTCAAGATACTAGTATTCAGCTTAAAGTGACATTTAAAGGCTTGATTAGGTTAATTAGGCAAATCATGTACAACAATGGTTTGTTCTGTTCACTTAAAAAAAATTGCTTAAGGGCACTAATAATATTCAACTCAAAATGTTTGTTTTTTTTTTATTAAAAACTGTTTTTATTTTAGCAGAAATAACAAATAAGACTTTTTTCCAGAAGAAAGAATATTATAGCAAATACTGTGAAAAATTCCTTGCTCTTTTAAACGTTATTTGGAAAATATACAATTGCGAAAAATTGACTTCTTCCACAGTCATACACAAAAACACACCTCGGGTAGCGTAGTTGAGGTCTACATCTCTGCAGATCATAGTGACAAGGTCACTCGGGCCAAAGATCATGGTGTCTGTGATCTCTTCTTTCCTGGGATGGACCGGTGTGCCGCCGCCACCACCTCCATCTCCTTCCTCATTCTTCACCTTGTGCACAGCATCCACTGCCAGCTCACACTAAAGACACAGATGAGTAAGCGAACGTGAGGTCTCTTCATACAATGAGGCTTTAATCAAACAGATGTACATACTAGGGATATACAACAAAATAAAACTTCTAGACCAAAACCAAACATTCTGGATGTACTTATAATTTAGCACAACTTTTTTAATTGAACACAATAACTTTAACACAGATTAATAAAAAACACAAGCCAATAAAATAACCACATATGGGACCATGGTTCACATAACCACACAATAGCCAAAAATACGTTGCATGGGTCCAAATGATTGATTTGTTTTTACGATTACAAAGAACATCATGTTCCATTAAAATATTTTGTACATTTTCAACTGTAAGCCTAACAAAACTCAATTTTTGATTAGCAATAGGCACTGCTAAACACTTCACTTAGGTGCTGTTCACATACCATGTCTTTTGCACATGGAAGTTTGTTTATAGTTGTGTTTTTTTCAGGCACACCTCAGAATGCCACAAGCGCACTGTGAGTCATGTGACTAGAACTAACCAGACAGCTTCATATTTCGTATTTAATACACAAACTTCAGTAATAATGTTAAACTAATAAGCTCAGACATGCGCAGCGCAACCAAACACTGCCAAAAACTTGTATCAGAAGTGCAGCAAGTTTGTCAGCTTGTCATCGTAAGAGAATAGTTGATGGTTGCCTAACAACAGCATGAGAGCAATGCATGTTAAAAATTGTGAAAAGTGATGTCTCGCACTTTTAGATGCAGTAAATGAATGGTCCCTTAGACAGCTTAATTTTTTAAATACTTTTATTGTTTTTGAACCCTTTAATCTTAAATGTTCAAATATTTTTAATCAAAGCCAAATATTGCTCCATCCCAACCAATCACACATCAATGCAAAGCTCATGTATTCAGATTAGGGCTGTGCAATATGGACAAAATAATCATAATACTATTTTTTGAAAGAATATTGCAATTTTGGCAACTGTTTCCGCTTTTTCAAACAAGCTACACACACACACACACACACACACACACACACACACACACACATTCTAAATGTACTCAGTGCACAATAAGTGCATAACAAAACATTTCACAATGAACATAGTATTAAGTTTAATAAATCTGTAGTAAAATAGTCTTTAAACCAGACGACATAAAATAAATTAAGATTAACTAACCTCAACTCTAGTTAAAAACATACTGTACACAGTAGTACTAACTGCTTGATAAATAAAACTGTAATTGTCTTAAAATCAGACAACATGAAAAAATAAACCTGAACTACCTCAATTCCAGCTATAAGAATAAATAAAAACTAACGTAAATCAAAACCACCTATTCGGTTCTCCGGCTCAACTTCGTTGTGCGCAGAGTGAGCTCTGATTGATTAACATCTTTCTCCCGCTCAGCTTAGCTGTAATTACCCGTTGTGCTGCGTCAGCTGTGATTGGTGAACATATTAAAATCAGGCGCACCAGAACGTGAACAAAAATCTAAATTAATTAATAGATAAAAATTGCAGCTTAAATTGTGCTTAAATCACGATTTTTTTTGCGATTAACTGCACAGCCCTAATTCAGATTTGTATAAATCTGTAAATATTTTGTAAAAATGGACACTTCTGGACTGGGTTTGTGGTCCAGGGTCATATCTTATTGACAGCCGAGGTGTCAGTTGCCATGACAGCACAGTAGTGCAACTGCAAGCAGCAGGAATAAGTACACTATCTAGAAATGTCCTGTCTGCCTGTTATATTAGTTGACTTTGCTTTTCCAGTGAGCATGTGTGGTTCATGCATAAGCAGAGAAAACTGAGCAGAGTATTAAGCTATTTTGAACATTTTCTTTCTCTTTAGTGCTTTCTGCATCCTGTACACACTGTCTACAGATAGAGGGAGAGTGAAACCAGCAAGCTGGACAGTAGGGCTGCACGATATTATAAAAATCAGATATTGCGATATTTAATTTTTCTGCAATAAATATTGCAATATGCATTCAGTTTCACAAGATAGTTTGAATCCCAATTTAACAGTTTTCTGGGGAGTGCAACACTATTTAGGTACAGAAATGAAATAATGAAAAAAATAAGTAATTTCTAGTAACATTCTTAGAGCAAGTAAAAATATTATTTAGTTTTCACTGTCAGAAGAAATAAGTGAAAATTTAGTGTTTCCCCTAAAAACAAGCAAAATTATACAATTTTCGCTTTGAAATGTAGATATTTGGACTAGAAACAAGACAATTTCTAAATAAAGAAACACATTTTTCGCATAAATCATATAAATTCCACATAGATACAATAATTAAATACAATTCTGTAGTTCCTGTTCAATTCAACATTGCCTATCTTTGTGATGCAACTATTGCGAATGCGGATGAATCTACATATTGTGCAGCCCTACTGGACAGTACGGTTCAGCACAGCCTTTTTTTCCAGCTCATATTTTTAGCCATTTCCTCTAGCATCTTCAGCTTTCTGACTATAATTTTCAGCAGCCATAAATTTATCCATCCCTAAGTCATACACTCAAAATTATAGCCCTAGAAAGGTTGAAATAAAGTTTGGTTATTAAAAAGCTGCATCTTTAACATCGTAAAAACATCCACCTTTTACTGTTTTTGTGTCCTGCACCTCAGCCCAGTTTGGGTATCGGGTGTGCATTTATTGGTTAGGTCACAAAAACATTTCAGCTAAAGAAAATTTTTTGAAAAATTAGTAATTTTGCTCGAGATTGCAGTTTCAACACAGGTTTTTTCCAAATTTGAAGGGATAGACTTACACGTGAGCTTAATGTCTTAAAGATTCCCTCATACAAGCTGCCGTTCTTCACCATAACATCGCATCTGGAGCCCTGAGGAAAAGATTTACAAAGATTTCATATGAGCATTTACACTTTTCGTGTCAAGTTAAAACATTACAAAACACACAAAAACAAGATGGCACTGAATAGAAAACACTGAATATGGGTTCTCTGCTATTAAAGCAAAACAGACATAAATATGAGTGCTTTTTTTTTTTTTTTTACAAATTCTGCCCAAAAACAAGTTTGATGGCTTCATCTATTTTTTGGACAATAGGGGCCTTAAGCAAAAATACTAAAAACAACAACACTACATTGCCTGACAAAAGTCTTGTCGCCTATCCAAATTTTAGGAAAAATAAATAACTTGACCGTTAGTTGATCATTTGGTTTCAGAAGTGGCTTATATGAAAGGCAAAGGCCTCTAAATTATGCTTATTTTAACCAAATAAAAAATTAGGACAGTAAGGTCTGAATTTGCTTAGACAAAAATCGTGTCACTTAACAGAAATAATGTACAATATTGAAAATAAAATCATGGTGCAGTAGAAAAATAGTTAATATTGTGTAGGACTCCCATGAGCTTGGAGCAATGCATCCATACATCTCTGCTCAAATAACTTAGTCATCTGAAATGGCAAAGAAAGCGTTCTTGCAGGACTCTGAGTTCACCAAGACTCTTTAAATTCATCTTCAATGCCTCCTCAGTCATCTTACCCCAGACATGCTAAATAATGTTCATGTCTGGTGACTGGGTTGGCCAATCCTGGAGCACCTTGACCTTCTTTCTTTTCAGATACTTTGATGTGGAGGCTAAAGTATGAGGAGCGCTATTCTGCTGAAGAATTTGCCCTCTCCTGTGGTTTGTAATGTAATGGGCAGCACAAATGACCTGATACCTCAGGCTGTTGATGTTGCCATCAACTCTGCAGATCTCTCACAAGCCTCCATACTGAATGTAACCCCAAACCATGATTATTTTGAGAATGATTTTTTTTTTTTCTGTGAGAATCTTGGGTCCATGTGGGTCCCAGTAGGTCTTCTGCAGTATTTGTGATGATTGGGATGCAGTTCAACAGATGATTTACTGAAAAAAAAATCTACATTCTGCCACTTTTCCCAAATGAACAACAAGTCGAGTTATTATTTGTTGCCCTTACAACTGGGATCGACAACAAGACCTTTGTCAGGTAGTGTACAGTAAATAAAACATATTACTTATATTTTTATACAAAAACTCACCACGACAGCTGTGAGAAAATGGAGCATCCGGGAGTTGTTGTACACACCTTCAAACACCTACAAATATAACAAAGTATTTCAGTGGTCTAAATAATTAAATATTTGGAAATGTAAGATACACAAAGGAAATTACGTACAGGTGGTGACTGTGAAGGAGTCTTCACTGAGTTTCTGTTTCTAAAATGTGAAAAGCAAAACATATTGTTAAACAATACCACAATATCAATCTACAAAACAAATATTTATTGTAACAAACTCATGATTTCAACGGTTAGCTAAAACATGTAAACTAAAACAAAAAACAATGATAGATTTAGACATTAAGCACTAACTCTACTCATGAACTGATAAAATGTTTGCGAAATCGCCCAAATGTGTCCTATGTTGAGTAGGACGTGAAACACAGCCCGGTGTTGCAGGCATTGCTCTTCTGTTACATGTATGAACAACAATTACAACACCGCTAAAGCGAGTCGAAAACAAAAGGACAACCACACACGAGTTACAAAATGACGGTCGGATTGAACCCCGTTGCGCATCAGGACAAAATATTCAGTATCAATGCGAATGTGTAAACAATAGCAGTCAAGCGCGTGTTTTATTTACGTCAGACCGCAAAGCGGGTTAGCAACACAAGCAAATGCCGTGCCGCAGACAGGACAAGGCAAACAGCTTGACATTAACATGCGCAAATGTACACATTCCGTGCCCGTCGGTACAATTAACCAAACCGCTAATGATATAAATTACGAGTATTTGTACTTTTTTGTCACATGCATCCCGGCTCCTCTTGGAAGGCGTCTGTCTAAAATGGCTCAAGTTGAAAGTCGAATACAATACTGAATCATATGGGATCGAAAACAACAACAAAACACTGCTGATCCCTTCCCACGACCTGCCTCCGAGACCACTCATAGGCTAAAAAACATTTCAATCAATAATAACCAAAATCCTATTGGTTGAAAACAGTCACTGTAGGAGGGCATGTACCGTCGGCGGCAATTCGCTCAAGAATTGGCTCGCAAATATGTCAATCAAACTCTCTGGGCTGCGATTGGTTGTTGATCCTGCCAATTAGACGAACCTTGAAATGATTGGTGCTCGTGGAAATAGATTAGGAATGCGGTAAGGACACGCCCACTTTGGCCGGTAGGCCTCGTGTTAAAATGACAAGCCGCGGACTATCTGAGTGGGCCAGCCCGACATGTGCTTTACCTCCCCGGGTTGGGTCTGTTGGAGTTGCTCCCCGGAACGGATGAAGCCATTGACCCTGAAGTTCCATTGGATGTTTTGCGGCCACCGGGTCCAGGTTGCTGTTAGAAAGCACAACCATTCTCAAATGCTGACATAAAAACAAGTATTGAACACATTCACGTATATTAAAAAGTCCAGCCGAGCAGCGACGGCTAGGTGGTGCATTAGCATGTTACGGTAAATGCGAAAGTGGAAGCTAAAGGGAGGGCGACAACATTTGAAGCGTACACGCTTTAATATTTTCGACTAATATGATTTATAAACAAAAATGAATGCAATTTGTAGATCTGCTACTCACGTTCTGTCGGCGAAAAGACATAACTAGCCGCTAACTGAGTTGCCCGCTAAATTCCCCTTGTTGCCTATGACAAGCTAGTATGTGGACTAGCCTGCCTGCGGTGTTATTTTTGTAGTTTTCCCGCGGCGATTTCAGGTCCGCACGAGCGCGATCTCCGTTAAAGCGCGAAGTCCAGTTCGGTCCGATATTCCGCCACGAACGCAACACGAAAAGGCAAGGAGTCTTATTTTTTTCTATTAAATATTACCGGCACCACGTCTCGCGAATTAGCCAGCGATGAACGCGATGGCTGTTTTTTCAAAAACCTTCGACTGTCATTGGACGACACCGTCACACGTCTCGTGATGACGCAATGGCGCACAAGGCCCGTATCACGTCGGCACGACTCGGCAGCCACACGTACAACATGCTTTAGCAACAAAAAAATCGTCCACGCTTACGTAAAGAAAACTATCTATCTATCTATCTATCTATCTATCTATCTATCTATCTATCTA
>CAIGQQ010029532.1:538605-574791 GCA_903798035.1 Danio albolineatus
ATCTATCTATCTATCTATCTATCTATCTATCTATCTATCTATCTATCATAAAACAAATTCTATCTATCTATCGAACATTCCATCTATGCTATATAAACTATATTTGATATATCTATGCTTATGTAAATACAATTCTATCTATCTATCTATCTATCTATCTATCTATCTATCTATCTATCTATCTATCTATCTATCTATCTATCTATCTATCTATCTATCTATCTATCTATCTATCTATCTATCTATCTATCGCTTATGTAAATACAATTCTATCTATCTATCTATCTATCTATCTATCTATCTATCTATCTATCTATCTATCTATCTATCTATCTATCCATCCATCCATCCATCCATCCATCCATCCATCCATCCATCTTTCTATGCTTATGTAAATAAAATTATATCCATCCATCCCTCCAATTATAATTACACAACTCAGACATATTGTTTCAGTATAATTATATTATATCATATTATTATCATCATCATCATCATCATCATCATTAAATTCAATGTAGTACCTGAAACTCTAATTACACAGAGTGGGCAAGAGTGTCCACCTTAACACACGGTCCCAGCACAGACAGACAGACAGACAGACAGACAGACAGACAGACAGACAGAGAGAGAAGAGAAGAGAAGAGAGAGAGAAAAGAGAGAGAAGGCACAATAAGAGGTTTAAATAAAAGGTAAAAGTGTGGAGAGAGAGAACAACTGATAGCGAATGACCTGTAGGGGATCAATAAAGCATGAGAGGACAGATGCAGACCGATTGAGGCACGAAATCAAAGAACGACTGGCACAAAAACAAGAGGGAATGACAGATAACAACACGAAAAGGCACGAGAAGAAAGGGGCACTTTTTTTTGTTTTGTTTTTCCTTTTTTTCCTGAAATCTGTTGGAAACCGAAAGCGAAGGAGACAGCAGCGGGACAGCAGTGAGATCAGAAGAGATATATAAAAAGGCACAAAATATTAAGAAACACAAAACAGATCTTGGAGGAAAACAAAACAAAACATGTATGTGTTCGTATAGTAAACAACAAAAATAAAGGCATTTAGAAACAAAACCAAAAAATAAAATAATACTATTATTCTGACAATTATTAAACTCATTAATAGCATCATCAACAGTTATTATTGTCGTATTCGTACTCAGTAATTTCGCTTTTAAATGAAGGACGTTCTCCCTCCTCTGGACTGCAGCTTTGAAATAAATGCACCAATAAAACCAAAGATCGTAAAGCTAAAAGGAAAGATAAAATGCAGACAGAGAAAGAAAGAAAGAGAGAGAGAGAGAGAGAGAGAGAGCAGAGGAGCTGGGTGACAGATCAGGACTCTGAGGTAATGATGGAGTCTATGGAGATGTTTACTATGGTAATTAACCCTAAGAATAAGTAACACTACTGGACTTCGGATGACTGGGCTTGCTTTTTGTTTTCGTCTAGTTTTTTGGCAAAACTTTGTTAAGCCCAAGGCAATGTCTAGCAAAATCAGTACAACTGAAATTAACAGGAAGGAAGAATAGTTATTACTTTGTTTCTGTTTTGTTTTTTGTTTTTTTTGCGACATTCGTAGTTTGTCAGTGGCAGAACATAAAGAAATCAACTAAAACGTCTCCAGTAATAATAATAATATTAATATAATAACAACAATAACAAGAGTGCTGGTGGGTAACAATCTCTGAACAAGTAAAAATTTCGACATCAACAACAACAAACGACAAAACAAATCCTTTTTGTATAAGTGCGAAGGGTTAAAGAATACTAGACGTCCCGAGTCCCACACTGTAATGACTTGAAATTGCGACTCGTCACGAAATGCTAAAATAAAAACAGCGGCGCTCCTGGTCATACCTTCCTATGTAGAATCGACAGCACCAGAGGAAACGTTCGCACTGACAAACACTGGAGAAACCAATTAGTAAAAGCTGACCCAACAGTTTCACAATGCACCTCTGATTTAGTGTAGTACCGTTACTTTAGTGTTTTAAAAAATGTACCATCAATGTGTATGAATCTCTCTCTCGCTCTCTCTCTCTATATATATATATATCTCCCTCTCTCGCATGGTGAAAGCTCATGTTTAATAGTGTTAATAATAATCAGTCAGTTGGAGAATACTGAAAATACTGATTGTGAAGGGCTGTCCTGGTTCTGGGTTCAGAAGAAGGAGTACTGGTTGTCGATGGCTCTCGCTCTTCCTCCTTCGCGTTCCTCTCCCTCCACCCCTTCCAGCTGGAGGAGCGCCGGCTCCCGCTCTCGCTCTTCGCACTCCTCTGCCCCGCTGCTCGCTCCGCCGGCCGCCTCAGGTTCGGGTCCACGCTCCTGCGGCGGGGTTGGGGGCGGAGGGCGTCCCGGAGGCAGGGGTGGAGGCGGCGGTTGGGGAGGACTACGGGGTCTGCTGGTCAAGTCTGAGAATTGCAGACAGATAGGATGAGAAAGAGAGAGAGAGGATTAAATGAGTAAAGGATAAACACCAGAGTGAGGACTCTTTTCACGATTTTACATACAGTCTAAAGGCGAAAGGGTGGTGTGAAGTCAAAAACTTGTTGTTCTTTAGTTGAACAGTTAATCCACACAAAGTAATTCTATGAAAAATAGCCAGGTTTGGTAATCTACGATAAAAAAAAAACACACACCCTTTTTACATTTTTACATACAGTCCAAAGCCGAAAGAGTGGTGAAAAGTCAAAAATAAAATCAACATTTGCTGGTGCACATTGTTATTCTTTAGGTCAGAGATGCCCAAACTAGGTCCCGTGGGTCAATGTTGGCCCATGGTAACCTCTGATAACCCTATGGATGGAAAAGAGAGGGAGAATGAAAGGGGTGGTTTCAAGATTGTCAATTCAAATTTAATGTAACCCTTTGATTGTTTTATTGTTAAAAAAATTAACTAAAAATTAAATGTTCAATTAAATGGTTTAAATTAATCAGATTTTATTTAATGTACACACTGTCACCCGACAAAGCAGAGACTTTGATGAGCAAATCAAGCCAAAGTCTGCTTGACTAGTGTATTTAGCATTGAACTCCACTGTGTTATAAATGTGATTGTTTATTTTTATTGCAATGAGTTATCATTTTAAAAGTTATACTGCATTAGCTAATACAATATAAAGTACTTTTTCATACGAAAAAGTTTGGGCACCCCTGCTTTAGGTGAACATTAACTTACACAAGTATGTTCTATTAAAAAAATAGACCATTTTGGTACTCTTCAATCAAATATCATTTAAAAAATACTGAGGACCCTTTACACGTTTTTACATACAGCCCAAAGGTGAAAGAGAAGTGCATAATCAGATATTACAATGTTCTGTCATCAAAGACTAAGAATATTTTGTCGAAACATAACACTTAACAGTAAAAATGTAACATTTTCTGACCATTACGTATATTAATCTCTGATTTGCCTTAATCTCTGATTTACCTTAATTTCCTTTGTTATTTTCTCTGCATTTTTATCACCATTGCTGAATAATTGCAATTAGATCAAATAATTATGATTAGACGAATAATCAATAATTGTACACTGATCATCAAACTTAAAACTTCTGGATGAAATTACAAAATGTGCCTTACGCACCAATGCTTTATTTTACAGACGAAAAAAATAGTATCTTTATATTTACTTAGATAAAGAATTAGATTTTTAAACTTTTATTTATAAATTTGTTATTATTATTAGATAGAATTAGAAGTATGACATAAATAGAAATTCAACTTTACTCTTAAAATATATAAATAATTCCTAGATGTATGTTAATAGAACTGAAGTCAAAATAAGCAGTAAAATGAATTCTTTTTTTAATGATTCCCAAGTGACCTTTAACAAAGTATTTTTTCAAAACATTTTTAAACAACTAATTTGCCAGTATATGTATCTTTTGTCAGTATTATAATAATTTTCTAGTCATTTTTCAAGACACTAGTATTCATCTCAAAGTGCAAGTTAGGTTAATTCGGAAGTTATTTGATAACCGTTGTTTGTTCTGTAGCTAATCGCAGAAAAAAAATTAAAAAGTCATACGGAGGCTAATAATATTGACCTTAAAATAGTTTTTCAATATTTAAAAAAACATTTTATTCCTGCCAAACAAACAAAATATTAAGACTTTATCTAAAAGAAAAAAATATATAGGAATTACCGTGAAAAATGTCCTTGCTCCAAAAAACATGACTTAAGAAAACACTTGCACGACGGCTAATAAATTTGCCTTCAACTGTATGTGTTGAAACATCCAACAGAGTCTGTGAATAGAGTCCTTAAAATGCAAGACACACAAAAGTTTGAGGAGAAACTCTCATCTGTGACACATGCTAGTAACGGAATCGCTCCACACATTGCACACAGACTGCTTACACCCTGCCTCCACTAAACAGCAGTAAAGAGTCATCCGCTGATAAATCACTCCTCATTCATTGCATACAGACTGAAACATCATCTAATCCTGAATCATGTTTGCATGGAGACAGAGCTGACGGTCTATAAATGTGTGAGAGTAAATAAAGGCTACAATTAATGCAGGCTATAGTGAGCAAGTGATTAATGAATGCGTTACACACACACACACACACACACACATTTCAGGATGGATGTGTGCGACTGAAACCCAGCTGTGAATGAGGAAGTTAAGCAGACAGATGTGCACTGAAGTGAACGAATGACCTGTCTCCGCTTGTTTTCGGTCTCATTCTAACAAGCCTCAAATCCTGTGTTGCTCAAAATTGTTAATGCCTTCGTTTAATTTCCAAGTTCCCATTGAATAAAATGGACACAAATTAGTCGTATAAAAGATCGCTCACCAAAAAAAAAATTTGAAAATTACCTCGTCTTTTATGATTTGCTCATGTGGTTTTTAAATTTTAATATGAGTTTCTTTCTTCTCTTGAACACAAAGGAAGATGTTATGAAGAAAACTGGTTGCTGGAACCCATTAACTTTCATTGTAGGAAAAAAATCGAAATTACCTTGGAAGTCAATAGGTGCCAACTACTAACATTTTTCAAAATATCTTCTTTTGTTTTCAACAGAAAAAAGAAACTCAAACAGGTTTTGATTGAACAAGTGAAGGGCGAGTAAATGATGAAAGAAATGTCATTTTTGGGTGAACTATCCCTTAAATATGGTTTTATTAGGTTGACAGGGCGTTTTATATTTGCATATTTTGAGGAAATGGTTTAACTGTTACCTCTGAAATGACAGATTTTAGTCAAATATATTAAAATAAATAGTGAAATAATAATATTTTTTTATATAATAATAATAATATTACTATTAAACCACACTGAACTGAACTTCAACACTGAAAACTGGACTGACACTGTTTCAATTGACTATAATGCATGTGAAGCTGCTTTGACACAATCTACATTGTAAAAGCGCTTTTTTATTTTAGAATAATTCAGCAAACGTGTTGGATTGAACAAAACTGACAAGACTTTTGTGAAAGAACAAAATAATTAAAATTCACTGAAAAGCAGACATTTAAAAATCACCATTAACACCATGTCCTAACAACACGCGACACGAGACTCCAGCAGCCAGCAATTGTCTGTCTGCACCAAATGCAACACGACAGAAACATTTAAATATCAGACACTCCAATGAAGTGGTGGAAGCTTTTATTCTAATACACTACCTGACAAAAGTCTTTTTGTTGATCTTAGTCGTAAAAAGCAACAAATATTAACTTGACTTCAAGTTGATCATTTGGGAAATTGGCAGAAGGTAGATTTTTCAGATGAATCATCTGTTGAACTGCATCCCAATCATCACAAATACTGCAGAAGACCTATTGGAACCCACATGGATTCAAGATTCTCACAATCAAGTATAGTGAAGGAAAAATCATGGTTTGGGGTTGCGTTCAGTATCAAAGTTACTAAAAGCAAAGAAGGTCAAGGTGCTCCAGGATTGGCCAGCCCAGTCACCAGAAGTGAACATTATTGAGCATGTCTGGGGTAAGATGGAGGAGGCATTGAAGATGAATCCAAAGAATCTTGATGATCTCTGGGAGTCCTGCAAGAACGCTTTCTTTGTCATTCCAGATGACTTTATTAATAAGTTATTTGAGTCATAGCAGAGATGTATAGATGCAGTCCTCCAAGCTCATGGGAGTCACACACAATATTAATTCTTCTTCCACTGCACCATGACTATATTCTATACTCTACATTATTTCTGTTAAGTCCGACAAGACTTTTGTCTAAGTCAGACCTTTCTGTCCTAATTAAATAATAAAAAATCAGACGACAAGACTTTAGTCAAGTAGTGTACATAATAAACCGCTTTAACTTTAAAAATAGGCTACTGAATGACCGATATTGTCGCAGTTCTGACTTTATTTTTAAACTGTTATTTTATAACTGTTGTGTTTTTATCGTGTGTTTTGTTGCTGTGTCGTGGTGTTAATCACACTTAAGTTGTTCTGAACCTTTATGAGTTTTTTTATTCTGGTGAACACAAGCAAAAGCATTTTGAAGAATGTTAGACACCCATAGCCATATACTACAGAAGTCACAAGCTACTGGTCTCCAACATTCTTTGAAATATCTTTGTTTGTGTTCAACAGAAAAATCAAACTCAAACAACTTTAGAACATGTGAAATGTCAATAAATGATGACAATTGTATTTTTTTGGTGAACAACCCCTTTAAATATCTAGTCATTAAAGAATCTTTAACAAGATTTATGAAAAACATAGCAAGTTTACCCAAAAAAGTGCACAACAAAAGTGACTAATATATCCATATTTTACTCAACTAAAATTAAACGTCAGTGAAAAAAAGACAAAAAAAACTTTGCATCAAATTGTTTAAAACTTCCTATGACCATTATATGACCATTTCCTTCCTTTTTCTGATATTAGAAGTCTTGTTTGATTTCGACTATTTCAGAACTTTTCTTTTAAAAAGCTGACCCCATGTACAATTTCCTTCTCTGTCTCTCTCTCTCTGTTGAATCTGGTCACACTTACACACAGTCAGAGATGGGGGTTGATGGAGAGTCGGGGTGGCGCGTGGTGATGACATCACAGACTGTGGGGCGGCTGCCTGCCCTTTCCCGGCCTGCGAAGATGACCCAACGACAAACAACAACAGAAACAGCCAATCAGAGCTCTGATATGCACTATGGGGAAGGCCGGAGGGTAAAGCGGGAGGACGAGAGGAGGGAGAAGAGCAGAGGAACGCTATGAACGTGTGTGTGACTGGAGGATAGAGAGAAATAGATTTAGCAATGGAGGATAGTAGAGAGATAACAGTAGAAAAGATGCAAAGAAAGAGAAGTGCAGATGGAGCGCAGAGATTCTCAATTGAAGTCCTCATCATGACCCACTGCTCTTCATTCATGTCATTTAATTGTTACATGTTACTTAATAATAAAAACTGAGCTAGTTCATGAATTGTGTACTGTTCTCTGGGGTTCACTTCTAATGTTGAAGTCAAAATCCCATAATTTAGAAGTAGTTGATAATAATGTTTTGTTTCTTTATTTGACCCCTTCACTTAAACACTGTTTGACTCTAAGATTGGCTAAGTGTTTTGTATATTAACATGGCTAAACAGGGAGTGAAGAATAAGCAGGTGTCAATCTGCTGTTGAGGCGGGGCTTATCCACCTTATTACATCATAGATTAGAACAGTGGTTCTTAAACTGTGGTACGTGTACCACCAGTGGTACACAAGCTTCCTTCTAGTGGTACGTGGAGGAATCGCTGAATAATTTTTAAAAAAGTAAAAAAAAAAATGAACACACTTTTAACCCTTTGACGCATACGATAACAACGATGTGATCAGTAAATTGATTTTAATAGGCTAAACCTTTTTTTATTTTCACTTTTCTAATGTTTATGTATTCTATCATTTGAAGCTAATTTCCTTCCCCTATTTGTAATGGTTGTTGGGGCGTATGCCTCATTTTTATATCCCAATGTTGACAGGTATAGTTTAATGACTTGCTTTTCTGACACACAAAGCCTACTCTAATGCGCAGAACGCAGATCTAATAATTTCTAATTTAAATATGTCAAATTCTTATATTTAAAATAAAAGTAAATGTTTAGATTTTAAAGACATACAAATAAGTCAACATATAGTCCAAAAAGAGTTTATATATGAATATGATGACATAGCCTATATTTATGAGGTCCAAGGAACTTGACAAATAGGCTACTTTATGATAATACTATTTAGTTTTCTTTTTACTTGAGCACACCATTTTTAATTAACTTTAAAAGCAACAAAATGTTGGCTTTTTGTTTATTTTCTACCTGTAAGCACAGTACAGTGGTAATGTTCAAATTGTTTAGAATGTTTAAAGTGGCTGAGAGTAATAAATATTCGTAATGATAAGAATTAATCTGCCTCATTTTTGAACTGCGCAGTGCTCTAGCTGCTTAATTAGGCCTACTGCATTTTAATACCGGTCATTATGGTGGTACTTGGAGAGGCTTTTTTTTTCTGAGGTGGTACCTGGTGGAAAAAAAGATTGAGAACGACTGGATTAGGACATTCCAAAACCTGTCGTTTTGGCAAACTGCCTTCAATATAAGCTAGAGTGACTACAAAGTTCAGTTCTGAAAATGACTATGTTTTTATGGTACTGTTTAAGTTTATTCAAGTGTATTTATATAGCATTTATCACAATAATTAATTTCCAAGAAGCTTTACAAAAAAATGCGCGTAATTAAATTACAATCCAAATTATAAAAAGTTAAAGTGAGTAGGGTGGACAGTACAGCTGTCAAGCATAAACAAGTAGGGCTGCACGATATTGCAAAAATCTGATATTGCAATATTTTTTTTTTCTGCAATAAATATTGAGATATGAATACAGTCTCACAAGATGGTTTGAAGCGCTCTATTTGATGGTTTTTCTGGAGAGTCGCAGCAGTATTTAGGTACAGAAATTAAATCATCACAATGGAAAAAAAACTTTTTTTTACTTTGACTCACCTCTAGTAAAAAATATCCAAAAATTCTCAGATCAAGTAAAAATATTTGTTTTGTTTTCACCTTTAGAGGAAATAATCCAAAAGAAAGAGTTTAAAATAAGCTAAATGACCTGCCGATGGGTTGAGTAAAATAAACTTATTTTAGTTCTAAAATGTAGATATCTGTACTAGAAACAAGACAAAAATACTACGTTTTTTCCCTTTATAAATCGTATAAAAAATTAAATGCAATTAATCTTTATTACTCTAATCTTTGTGTCCAAATATTTTAAACTTTCTTGAAATGCAGAGTCAAGGTCCTTAAACACACCTGCAAATGTTAAACTTTTACTCTATTGTGGTTAAACTAAGTGTAACCCGCCAGGCCTACACCACCTAACTCGCTCCGAGCTGGGATCGAATCGATGACTCTTTGTATAAGAGTCGGTTGCTCTAAGGAGGCTAAAGACCATGGCATTTAACGTCTGTTACATTAGAAGCGACTCTAAATGTTTTCTGTGGCTCCTGGTCAACTATGATTCAGACTCAACATTGCATATCTTGCGATCTGACTTTTGCAGATGCGCATATTGCGGTATCGATGCTGAAACTATATATTGTGCAGCCCTAATTTACAGTATTATGACCTCTTATAAGTCAAAAGATCAGGGACATTCGGATCCGTGTTCGAGTATTGCAGCTAAGTGGACTATATTAGGAAAGAAAACAAAAATGAGCAAGTGATGTAAACAGCGCAAGCTAGAAAACAGACAGTTTTATAAAGAACACTACACCTACCATCCTGTAAAATGTGCCGTTTATGAATTGAACTTTATTTATTGTATTATTTGAGAACAAAACACCTGCTTTTCTTATTTATTTAATTTGAAATAAACAGTACATTTATTTGTTCATAAAAAATTTATACAATATAATATCTCAATTTATATTAAGTGGCTTTTATGACTTAAAATGGGCAGAGCAGTGGGGTGCGAGGACTGGAATTGAGAACCGTTGCTTTCAAGAGAAGATCCAGATGGATGAAATGATGAAATAAGGTGAGCTGAGGAATGTTTGAACATTTCAAGACGAGTTCAGAGGAGTCGTAAGCACACAGAAATCAAATTAAAAGACAGTTGTGAAAATAAATAAATAAATAAATAAAAACAAAAGCAAAGCCATGCACAGCAGACTCTGGCATAGCAGCAATGGATCTTTCATGCACAAATAGTCATAGCAGATGCTTGGACGAAGTGTCCTTTTCAAAAGCATGCCGTGACAGGAAGTGATCTCACACACGGGGTGATCCCACATTTAGTCAGATCTCTGTGACAGGTGCAAACAACTCATGCAGTGGCCATGTTGTTTATGAATACACACGCGTACACAAATATGATCACTCTCCAGATTCATCCCACTCACATGACCCACTTACACACCAGCTTGGTGCCAAAGACTGTGTGTGCACACTAAAATATTACCAGTTACGCTAAACGGCTTCTAAGAAACTTTGTTTTTTCCCTTTTATGGGTCAACCGGTATCTCCCCCAAAACAGCTGTTTTACCATTTATTACAGCAGGGGAAATGAGTATTGAACATGTCAACATTTTTCTCAGTAAACATATTTCTAAAGGTGCTGTTGACTTGAAATTTTCACCAGATCTTGGTAACAACTAAAGAAATCCATATATGCAAAGAAACGAAAACTAATTAGTTATATAAAAGTATTGAATACATGACGAAAGGGAGGTGTAGAAAGACACATACAGAAGCTGAAATCTCTCAGTAGTACTTCGGCAACCCTCTGCCCTTCGTCATTGTAAAATAACATTAGCTGCTTCAGTCCAACATTTACACTATGAGGATGATGAAGATGAAACCAGAGTGGAAATTACAGCAAGACAATGATCCAAAACACAACCAAAGAAACTCTCAATCGCTTTCAGAGAAAGAAAACCAAGCCGTAGAATGGCCTAGCCAGTCACCTGACATGAATCCAATAGAAAATACAAATTAAAAATCAGATTTGATAGATGAGACCTACAGAACCATCAAGATTTTTACACTCTGTGAAGAACTCATGTGACTTCATTCTCCATATGAGAGGAGTCTTTAAGCTGCCATCACCAAATAAGCCTTTCATATAAAGTATTAAATACATTTCAGTAGTTCAGGACTTTCTCCTAGTCTCATTTCATTGTTATTACACAGAACTCATTTTCATATTTGTTTTTTATTTTATTTTTATGTTTAACTTGCTTGGGGTTTTTACCAAAATCTGGTTCAATTCCATGTCAACAGTTTCTTTAGAAATGTTATTCCCAAGAAAAAAACCACGACATGTTCAATATTTATTTCCTTCACTGTATGTCTTTACAATCAACTGTCTGTTCATTAAAAAAAACTATTTAGTCAAATGCAGTCAGAGTACACACAAAACCACAGGAAATGATAATGTTTATGATAACTATAATTCAATTATACTTGAGAATGTATGAGTACACACTGGTGAACGCACAAAAAAACAATTTGTCTCATTTCTAGTCAAAATTTCTACATTT
This sequence comes from Danio albolineatus, assembly GCA_903798035.1. Classification (NCBI taxonomy): domain Eukaryota; kingdom Metazoa; phylum Chordata; class Actinopteri; order Cypriniformes; family Danionidae; genus Danio; species Danio albolineatus. The sequence continues at coordinate 550,112 of CAIGQQ010029532.1, forward strand.
TTTAATTTTCTAGACAAGTAAAAGCATAGTTTGGTTTTCAAAAATAATTAGTCATAGTAAAGTGAGTTTTTCCATAAAACAAGCTACATTATATGCCATTGGGTTCAATAAAATTCAGATTATTTTACTGACCTCACTGGCGGATTATTCAGCTTGCTTTAAGGAAAAAAACTCACTATATTTTACTTAACAAAACAGTATTTTTTACTTGTCTGGACAGATATTTGGACTAGAAATTAGTCAAAAACCCAAAGTAAAAAAAGCATTTTGGCATTGTGCGTTATGACTTATATAAACAGAAGTGATTCACTCATCTGTGCTATTTAAACATGGATTACAATTGAATTTGACCGTAATGATTGTCAATGATATTGCTTTTGCAAATAATCTAGTTTGGGTTTCGTTGATAAATAAATGACCTAAAAAGGAGGCCGTTCTCCTTTATTTACTGCAAGGTGATTGGTCTGCTAGTGATATAGAGGCTTTGAAGTTTCTGAGCTGTTTTTATTAATTACTGAAAACAGAACTAATGAATTAAGTAAATAAAATAATTAAAATTCTAACAGCATCTGCTTAAAAAATAATGGTAGTGTTAAAAGGAGTTTACCAGTAGTAGTGGTTGACATTAAGATGGCTATTTCATGCGTTTATAGAATACTGTATCTATTACACCACTTTTTAGAGGATTTAACTTAAGTCTCAGGTGTGAATGTGTGTGATGTTTCAACTCAAAACACCCCACAGATCATTTCTTAAACCATGCTACTAATTCTTGTGGATTCTTTTTACAATGCAGAGCTTCATAGACATAAACTATACTATCTGCATGCGTTTTAAATCCTTGAATGCAGTGATTCTTACTGATTTTACTAATAGGATTTGTGACATCCCAGTAGTGGCAAATCAAGTATCTAAAATAAAAAACAGTATTTTTCGCTATTATAGGCTAAGTGAATTGTAAATAACAAGTCCATTTTTAAAATATAAAGTCAAATTAAAATATAAATATTATTGTCATCATGTATCAATGATTAAAGGCATAGTTCAGCAAACAAATGAAAATTTACTCTTTACTTATTTCAAGCCTTTATGAGTGTTCTTCTGTTAAACAAAAAAAGAAGATATTTTGAAACGTGCTGTAACAATTGACATCCGTAGTATTTGTTTTCCCTACTATGAATATCAACAGTCCCTAACATTCTTTGAAATATCTTCTTTTGTGTTCAACAGAAACCTCATGAAGGTTTGGAAGCGCATGAGGATGAATAAATAGTCATTTTTGCGTGAACTACCCCTTTAAGTATATGAACAGGTCTTGCATACGAAGTCAGTTTTTTATATCCAATCAGCTGTTCTGAGGGAGATGCAAGAGGCACTAGTAGTCACTTACCTGTTCACTCACAAATAATACATATATATCATCAAACAAACCACATTTTCTCTTTTAACTGTGTCTCATCTGTTCTGTTGACAATCCTTATTAGCTAAAGTGGAGCCCCATCCTTTCATACCTGGTTGCCGGACATTTGTAGCCCCCACAAAGCTGATGAGGGTGACATCAGAGGCGCCCCCAGACTCCAGGGGAATGGGGTGCACACGGAAATGCTCCAGCATGTCAAAAATAGACTGGAACCAGAGATGCTGCACGCGACACTGTCCGTCCTCGTTCAGAGAGAGACGCAAGTGCTGGGTGGAAGATGTAAGAGGAGAAGCATAAGGTATTTACACACTAAAATCATTTTTAGATACACTTGTGTTCAACTTCTCATTAAAAGGTACAGTTGACTTCAGAATTATTAGCCCTCCTGAATTCTTCGCATCCTGTATGCTGTTTCTAATTACTGATTTCTTTTACCTTTGCCATGAACAGTACATCATATTTTACGGGGTATTTTCCGAAATCCAGGTATTCAGGCTTAACTAGGTTAATTAGGTAAGTTAGGGTAATTAGGCAAATCACTGTATAATCGATGGTTTGTTCAGTGGACAATCAAAAACAAATATTGCTTAAAGGGGCTAATAATATTGAAATTTAAAACTGCTTTTATCCTTGCCAAAATAAAACAAATAAGACTTTCTCCAGAAGAAAAAATATTATGGGAAATACTGTGAAAAATTCCTTGCTCTGTTAAACATCATGAGAGAAATATTTGAAAAAGAAAACACTTAACAAAACCAGAGGAGAGCAAATAATTTTGATTTCAACTGTACGTTACAGTAAGATATTGTTGGTTTATATGATATTATAGACATTGAAGGATTATTCACCCAAAAATGAAAGTCCTGGCATTATTTTTCCACTGAAAACTGTACAAGAGTTTGTTTGTAACAAAAGCACTGGTTTAGAACAAGTAGAGGGCGAAAAAAATTACAGAATCTTCTTTTTGGGTGAATTATCCCTTATAGCACAGGTGTCAAACTCAATTCCTGGAGGGCCGCAGCTCTGCACAGTTTATTTCCAAGGCTAATTAAACATTAAATTAAACTAAAGTTTGTTCAGGCTTGTTTGTGTGTTGAAGCAGGGTTTGAACTAAACTGTGCAGGGCAGAGGCCCTCCAGGAACTGAGTTTGACACCCCTGCCTTAAAGCGATAGTTTTCTCAACACTGAAAATTCTGTCATCCTTTTCTAACCCTTTTACTTGTTTCAAACCTTTGAGTTTCTTTCTTCTGTTAAACACATAAAAATGTTAGACCATTGTATTCGTTTTTCCTACAATGGAAGTCAATGGTTACAGGTTTTCAGCATTCTTAAAAATATCTTCATTTGTGTTTAACAGAAGAAAAACAGTAATGCATGATTGGAACCACTTAAGATTAAGTAAATACTGAGTACATTTAAATTTTTGGGTGAACTATCTTTTTAGTAATTTGATTCAAGTATATATGGTACAAAAGGTTTCTGTTTCGAATGTTCTTTTGATCTTTCTATTCATCAAAGTTCTTATGAAAAATGTATAGCTGTTTTTAAGCAAGTAATAAACATAAGCATAAGTTATATAAACAAACATAACTAAAAAGGAGCAAAACCTTCTAAAGATTGATAAGAAGAAATGCTTTTATTAGTACCAAATCAAAATGTTACACTGATTTCTGAAGGATCACGTGACACTGGAGTAATGATCCTGAAAATTCAGCTTTCCCATGAAAGGAAGGAAAAATCTCCTTATTTTGTTCATTAAATAAATGCAGCAAACTAATATGTTAATAATTCATATCTAATTCAGCTCAATAATTCAAAAATCCTCTCGTATTTACCTTTGCTTTTCCCTGGAAGTTGAAGGTGAGCACATACTCCCCCCGCCGTGTCTCACTCTGCCGCACGAGGAATACTCCATGACTGGCCATGCCACCCGCCAACACCAGCTGAGCTGCTTTAAGACGCGAGAGTGTGCCGTGAAACCACTGACACTCGCTTAGAGGATGCTCCACTGTCTCGGACACAGAAACTTCAGAGAACAGGAACGACCCTGTAGGAAACCAGACACAAACTCAATACCTGAGTCCCAAATGGCACCCTATACACTATGCGCTTACAATAATCCAACATCAGTGCCTGAAAGCTGCGCCCCTTTCGCTAGTGAGCAAAGCAATCTTCGTGGCTGACACAAACTCAATATACATTCACGTTTTATTCTACGACATAAATAACATAAAGTCTGATATGCTTCTTTAAAAGACGGTTGCTATCAAGTTGCTAAACGGGAATACAGGCGGTGTCGGAGACATTATACACTCAAAATATTGATCACTGCTGCTTGTTCAAACTACTTATTTAGAATGAGCTAAAACAACACAATTCTTGTAATTTCTTTGGCCAATTTATTTGTTTTACGTTCAGTCTACTTAAATTTGTAAACCATTAAGTTAACTTAAACGTTTTGTGTTGAGACAACATGAAGCAATTGTGTTGGTCCAACTACCTGGTTATGGGATTTGTAGATCCCAGCATGCTTTGCGTGGGATTTAATTAAGAGAGGGAAATGTTGACAATAAAAGTCATCTTAGGAGTTTAACGTTAATAGAAAGACTTGTTAGAGTTTAATCTTCACTTTAGTTTGAAGATTTTCATAATGCTTTGTTTTGAGATTACCACCTTGCAGAAGACCCCATGCGTTGAGGTGTTGGCAGCTTTATTAGCAAAATTGCAGATTGTTACTTTGCTCAATAACTGCCCTAAAATTAGTTCTGAGATCAGTCTCAATCACTTGAATATGTAACATGAAATATGCTTAAAATGGCTTTTATTTTATTTAGGATAACATCAAATAAAACTAAGAGACTTTGAAATGTACGACACATAATAGACATGCATCTTATCAGACCTTTGAGTTTAAGTTAAATAAAAATATAAATGTATTTAAACTTTTAATTGATGAAATCATGTTGGACCAACTCAATTGCATTTAATTGCGTAAATATATATATATATTTTTTTTTTTGGCGCTAAACAAATTTCTTGGATTTATTAATTAAATTGAGTTCATCCAATGAGTTATTTTTTTGAGTGTACGTCATCGAGCTGAACTGGTCTGAAACGCAGCCCACTTGCGTTGGGCATTAGGATTTGTCTGTTATTTAAGTATTTTCATAAATAGTGTTTTATAGTTTATTGTATTTTTCTAATTGTGAAGTCATATTGTGTGAAGATAATGCCTTCACTTGTAAATTAATTTGTTGATCGTGTATTTTAATGATAACGATGTATATTAACGATATAACAAAGATACTGCTTACCAGCGCAGCCTGTCTCTTTCCTGCTTTCAGCAATGCAAACGTTTATTTATTTTTATTTAATGCCATGTCAGCAACCAAGGCTATTTTTATGGCGGGAACATTTCAATAATAATTATACAATTAAAAGTTTTTTGGTGTTAATACATAATAAAAAAAATCTAAAATCTTTTCTGAGAGTTAATTTCATTTAAAAAAAGTCTTCTGGAATCATTAAGAGCAGGACAGTAAAATGTGTTTTATAGTAAGAGGAATTGTGCAGTACAAACATTGAGTAAGGTTTTCACCTTGGAGCAAAAAACCAAGGGTTAGTCTTGTATGTCCAATACGACATCTGGTAAAAACCACTTGATTAAATCTAGTCTTAAAATTCTGTGTGAGTTTTCAGGTTGGATTCCATATAATTTATTATTTTCCAAATGTATCCCATTCCTCTTGCCACTTGTTTAAAATGTAAACATTGATAAAAGGTCTCATCTCTGATGGAGGAATTTGGCATTTGTTCACCACTTGCTTCAAAGCATCCTTAGCAGCTGCAATCAGCTCACTGATTTCCTGAAAGCTTGACATGTCCTGGAAGCCAGAAAAAATGATGTGATAAAACTGATTTTGTAGTTGGTGAACTTTAGTTAAAATATTATCAATCAAAGGATGATCATTCCTTGAAGATTCCATAATTTGGAGGCATGATTTGGAGTCCGTAAAAATGAAAGATTTCTTTTGTAGGAGATTTTCTATATATTCCAATGCTAAAAGCAAGGCACGGGCTTCAGCTGTGAATATTATGCATTCTTTAGGCAGACTGATTCCATAATGTTGTTGCCCAGTTACCATTGCTGCTGCTACGCCATTTTCTAATGCAAACGTGTAAATAAATGTGTAAAAAATACATACATGTGAACTGTTATTTTAACGTGATCAAAGGTTTTTTTGTCATTTTTTTCTTCATCTGAACACACTTAACTCATAGTCATAATACACTCCTCCTTTACACGTATAGCATATGTGACTGTATGGCCTGCTTTTCACTGTACTTCATGACAAAAATAAGAATACTGAATGTTGTTCTGTGTCCATGATGGAACTTGCAGACATGAGACTTGTCCCTCACGCCTCATTTCTGTCGTGTGCTAAGGTAAGCGGGCTGTATGCACGTGAGCGATACACTTATTTAAATATGTATTATGATGATACTATGTAGGCACATTTATACATACAGTTTTAAACCTTTTATAACAAACGTAAAGCAAAACAAAATGTATTTCCCACGTAAAAACCATCCAAAAGGCACATAGGTCTATGTGTTTTAGCGTATTTAATTGTTTATAATATATAGCGTGGATTATAATATAGTAAACCGAGAGATTAAACCTTTGTTATGGATTATATTTCTAAAATAAGCTTGAACAGTTGTCCGTAGCAGGGTGGTGCTGACGTCACAGACAAGTGCCCCGAAGGCACTGTAGTCTGCTAATAGCCTAATGTTAGCTTTTCAGTTCTTGCGTTTGCATTTAAGACCCAAAAATGCTAAAAGTAGTATTTCGTGTGAGGATTATCCGGCTGGACAAAACGTGTAAGTGTAATGAAAAGTGTTTAAACACAGAGCTTATTATTTGCAATCTTCGAAAAGCCTATGGGAAAATCCTATGGGGATTTTATCGAGGGAACCAGTTTGATGCTAGCAGCCGATTGGCCTACAAGCTGACGTCATAGTTCCTCCACTCTATATACATTTAATTGTCTGTACTTGAATACTATTATACTCCTCAGAGAAACATAAAGCACTGTTGAATTCAAGTGTGTCTTTGTTCTTGTAATTATATAGATATTATATATATATATATATTTTATACAGATGTACGTCCTGAAAAACTAATCAACCCAATTAATCTTTAAAAAAAGGATTCTGGTGAAGCTGTTTTTATACAACTATAAATATCTCAGATCAATAAAATATTGCAATTTTAGTGTTTTCCGATTTTGTGCATCCAAACTGTGTGTGCGCGTTAATTGTAATATGGCACCTGTGGCATCAGGGGTTTCAGCAAAAGGTGTGCCGAGACTGGCTCCGCCCCCACCAAGCAGCCGACTATCTGATTCGTCCAGAGGGGCGCGGGGCGGTAATTCAGGAGGTAGAGGCTCCAGCTGTGGAGAACCACCCACTCCACCATAGCACACTATAGAGAAAACATAAATGACTACAACATCACCATCAGCTGTTCCTGCTAAATGTACTTATTTTTTTTACTGACACACAAAAAAAATCTAAACTAAGGATCAGAGACTTTTAAAGGGGACCTATTATGCAAACATCATGTTTATAAGATGTTTAAACACAGTTATGTGGCAGAAGTCTGTGAATATAAGCGGCTTCTAATGATAAACATGTATTAATTTTATTTTTTGTAAATCACACTTGATTAAAACAATCTATAGAAAATCTTTGATTGACATTCTCACTTTGTACGTGTCATCAGAGGGGGGAAAGCCCCACCCATTAGTGATGATCTCTCCCTCATTAGCATAGAAAATTAGTCTTGTTTTTGAATCTTCCACTTTGCTATTACATAGGTATCCGTAGCTCTGCCCTCTTTTGAAAAGTGCACATCTCATTTGAATTTAAAGTGACAGGTACCAAAGTGACACAATTAGGATCAAAGTTTAAAAGGGCAGTTATTTGTGGGGTATTTTGAGCTGAAACTTCCCAAACGCACTCTGGGGACATCAGAGACTTATTTTACATCTTGTAGAAAGAGGCATAATAGATCCCCTTCAACACTTAATCACAGAACTGCTGTGGTCTCATTTTAGCACTGGCAAACATCATGTCAGCTGATGTGCCATTACACATACTGTCCTGAATGTGGCTGACCACATCATGGTGACATCATCTCCGAAGGCTTACCTTGAGACAGGCGGTCGCTGAATTCCGGCGTACCGCTGAGGTCAGTAAGAGCACTGCCACAGACACCCTCAACATCCTCTTGCTCACTGATGGGAAGAGTCAACGGGTACATTTCAGATCATGTCATACAAGCATGCACGACTAATAGGCATGGGCCGGTATAAGATTCTGACGGTATGATAACCTTGGATAAAAACATCACGGTTTTACGGTATTGTGTTTACTGCTCTAAAATATATTATTTATAAACGTCTGGGTGAAAAACAAAATCTTTTTCCCCTTTGAACACAATATATTTTATTTTGAGAAACATTTAAAATATTTTGGGGCAGTAAACATGTCAGGCTAAATCATTCAAGTGAATCTTTGACTTCTGCGTTCTTCATTTGTTTCAAAAACACAGATATCTTTACAATTTAAACCTAAAAAACAAACAAAAAAAATGTAAATAAAAAAATACCCCCCATACCTTAGGAACGGTATAGCAGAAAATTTTGGCGGTATGAAAACCTTGACTTTTCCATACCGCGGTATACCTTGAAAACGGTTATTGTCCCATGCCTAACGACTAAATACTAAGGATGATCTCATTATTATAACCTTTTCATGCTCCTGCACTTTCTAATTACACGAAACATGAAAACCTACCTCAAACAGATAGCGTTTCTGATGTCACTGAGCCAAGCTCTCATTTGAACCGCATCTCTGGTCTCGATCACATACTGTACCTGACCTTCCATCTGAGGAAAAAAACAGAGAAATCAGACGTGAAGACATTCAACTCAATTCAAATGTATTTTTATAGTGCACGATATTGGATAAAAACTGATATTGCCGTATTTAGTTCATTTATAATATATATTGCAACATAAATATAATTTCACAAGATCACTTATAACTGTTTGGAATTAATTCATATTTTTAGATTGATTGGGACTATTTCGTAGAGGAGTATCTGCACAAAGTGCAATACAACTGAACACATACAAATAAATTTGATGGTTTTCTGTGGAATCTAACAGTATTGAGGTACAGAAATTCAATAATATATACAATAATAGATCAAATAACACTGTATCTTCATAGTATAAATAATAACATACAATTCATTTTGGTTTATATACCTTAATAACCTCTGTCTAAGTTTGCTTAAATCTTACACAGTCACAGGTCTTAAAAACACATGCAAATGAAAATCTTTCACTCTATCTTAGGGTTAAACTTTGCGATGACCCCATAAATCACATGTTCTGCACTCCGATGCTGATCAACTATAATCCCAACTTGACATTGCAGATTTACAAAAGGTACACGTAATTACATTACAGTCAAAATCTGAGAAGTTGTGTTTAGGGTGGACAGTATAAACATAGTTATGAGTATGACATAACATAAACATGACATTGGATATTATTTTACAATGATTGGGATGTCTTAAAAAGGTGCATCATTAAACCTAAGATCATTATTAGGTTCGTTTCACTTTGTTGATTTTGACCCACTTAAATAGTTCTACACCTAAGATGCCACACCTAAGATTTTATGTTGTTTTTTCTTATTTATTATTAACATATGTTTTATCTGTAATTCATTGATCTAAAAAATGCAGATGTTATACAAAATTTGTCCAATCACCATCATGAATTTTAATTATGATGTCAAGTTCGTTTATAAACATATGATATTGCAGGTGGGCGCCACGGTGGCGTAGTGAGTAGCACGTTCGCCTCACAGCAAGAAGGTCGCTGGTTCGATCCCCGGCTAGGCCAGTTGGCATTTCTGTGTGGAGTTTGCATGTTCTCCCCGTGGTTGCGTGGGTTTCCTCCGGGTGCTCCGGTTTCCCCCACAGTCCAAAGATATGCGGTACAGGTTAATTGGGTAAGCTAAATTGTCCATAGTGTATGTGTGTGAATGAGAATGTGTGGATGTGTTTCCCAGAGATGGGTTGTGGCTGGAAGGGCATCCGCTGCGTAAAACAAATGCTGGATAAGTTGGCGGTTTAATCCGCTATGGCGACCCCGATTAATAAAGGGACTAAGCCGAAAAGAAAATGAATGAATGAATGATATTGCAGGTCACGGTGGTAAAATAATAGTTGCACATTAACTTTAGATTAAATAACATTGTATTATTTATACACATCAGCATGAAGATAGTTTGCTTACAACTGGAAGCACAGTTAATCTTTTAGTTCACTTGACTTTCTTCTGTTTAACATAAAATAATGTTTTTGTAGAAAGTTGGAAACATGTAGCCATTGAATTTCATAGTATTTGTTTTTCCTACTATGGATGACAGTGGTTACCGGTTTTCAGCTTTCTTCAAAATATCTTATTTTGTGTTTAACAGAAGACGCGTAGGGTGAGTAAATTGGCATCTTTGGGTGAACTATTGCTTTAATCTTCAAAATGGAAACATGCATATGTACCTGTAGAAGAAAGGTGTTCTCCTTGTCTGGCACCTCTATAGCTGTAGTGCTCCTCACGTCAACAATAGAGCAGCATGGGACAGTCAGTCTGGGCTTGGAGGACTGGAAGTATTTAAACAATAAAAGCATAATAAATATATATATTTTTTTAGATATGACATCAATTAAACTTAAATCAAATGGTACTTCATTATATTTCTTTAACTTATAATCAATGGTAGTAATAATAATAGAAACATTTCTGTTACTCATAAGCTACGGTTTAAAAGTTTGTGGCCAGAAAGATTTTTAAAGAAATGAATACTTCTGTTCAGCAAGAATGCCTTAAAAATGTATTTGAAAGTGAGAAAACGACATTTTTGTGTTACAAAATACTTCCGTTTTGTGACAAATACTGTTCATTTCATCAACACAACTGAAAAAATAGCAGTTTTTACCAGTTTCCAACATGAGTAATAATAATAATAATAAATGTTTCCTGAGCAACTAATCCGCATATGAGAATGATTTTCAAGGGCTCAAAAAAGACTTTAGTTTATTTTTTTCACCACAGCATTTTAAAATATATGAAAACAGAAACTATTAAAACAATTATTTTAAATAACAGCACATCTTATTACTGCTGTTTTAAAAAAGAATAGGTGATCATAAAAAACTTCTTTCAGACACATTACAACACCTCACAGTATATATATATATATATACACACACAGTTGAAGTCCGAATTATTAGCCCCCCCCTTTGAATTTTTTTTTCTTCTTTTTTTAAATATTTCCCAAATTATGTTTAACCGAGCAAGGATGTTTTTACAGTATGTCTGATAATATTTTCTCTTTCGGATAAAGTCTTTTTTTGTTTTATTTTGGCTAAAATAAAAGCAGTTTTTAATTTTTTGAAAACCATTTAAAGGTCAAAATTATTAGCCCCTTTAAGCTAATTATTTTTTTCGATTGTCTACAGAACAAACCATTATTATACAATAGCTTGCCTAATTACCCTACCTGCCTAGTTAACCTAATTAACCTAGTTAAGCCTTTAAATGTCACTTTAAGCTGTATAGAAGTGTCTAGAAAATACCTAGTAAAATATTATTTACTGTCATCATGACAAAGATAAAATAAATCAGTGATTAGAAATTAGTTTTTAAAACTATTATGTCTAGAAATGTGTTGAAAAAAAATCTTCTCTCCGTTAAACAGAAATTGGGGGAAAAATACAGGGGGAACAGGGGGGCTAATAATTCTGACTCCAACTGTATATACAGGGTGATTCAAAGAGAATACCACAACTCTAAAAATTTGTTTAATCAAAGAAACATGATGGAACCTTGGTTAATTAGTCAATGTGAAGAGTACTTAAAGTTTTTTTTCAGTAGAGATCAAGTTCATAGATGTTCAACAATATGACCCCCCCTCCAGACACTCGAGTAACATCAACCCAAAAGTTGTGGTATTCTTTTTTAATCACCCTGAGTACAAAATAAATTTAAGTGATATTTATAGTCAAAATGATTGGCCCATCAGTGATTTATTTTTATTTTTCACAGTAATTCCTTTTTTTTTTGGTGAAAGTCTTGTTTGTTTTATTTCAGCTAGAATAAAAGCAGTTCTGAATTTATATTAAACCATTTTAAGGTCAATATTATTCACCCCTTAAGCAATATAATTTTCAGAACAAACCATCATTATACAGTGATTTACCTAATTACCCTAATGTGTCTAATTAAACCAATGGACCTACTTAAGTCTTAAATGTCAGTTTAAGCTGAATAGTATCTTGAAGTATGTCCAGTAAAATATTTTTTAATGTCATCATGGCAAAAGTAATCAGTTTTTAGAAATTAGTTATTAAAACTATTATGTTCATTCTATTAAACAGAAATTGGGGGAAAAATATAGAGGGGGATAATAATTCAGAAGGTCTAATAATTCTGATTTCAACTGTACGTAAACTAAATTTTAGACATTTTACATGGAGAAACACAAAGCATTTCACTAACCTTCGGCGGGATGTAAAACTCCAGGAAATACTCCAACCCACCATCCCCTCCGTCCTTATCTCGTTCTTTCAAAACTAGGCGACACTTGTGCCAACGCATACCCCGTCCGCCCACAGCTCCCCCTATAGCTGTGGGATGTCCTGACACAGTGCTGTCCGTGCCGTGATGCAGCAGTCCAAAGGAAAAGCCTGGAAAGGCATGAGTGTTGGCAAACTCATCCGAAGACGAGCACACGGTCACCCCTCCCTCCCGCACCAGCCTGCCCAACTTCCTAGAGGCGCCGATGCTGCTAGGCGGGAGTGCCGAGGGGGATAAAACAGAAGATGTAGGAGCTGCGCTTGACAGATTTGGTGGAGGAGAGCGAGAGAGCCGTAGTTTCTCCAACCGGTGACTCCATTTCTCCTTCTCGCCATCTCCGTTGCTCCTCCGCCAGTCGCGGGCCTCAGAGAGCGAAAGAGAAGTGGCGCTGCTGGAGGACGAAGGGGGCAGTGAAGAGGACGAGGAGTGAGGGAGGGAAAGGGGAAGGGAGAGAGACACCGGGAGAGAAGAGGGAACCCCCTGTGACCCAGAGTTCCTCTTGCCATCCTCCAGGCCAGTGGTATAGCTGTAGCTGGAGGGAAGAGGACTGGAGTTACTGCAGTTCGGGGAGTCGCTAGAGGAGCTGCGCCAATGCAAGATGCCCCGCACACTGCCCCTGACACTCCGTCCCACACTGCGCAAAGAGAAACGCTTCTTCAACTTGTTCTTGGAGTGACCCCCAATAGGTGTCCCGTTGCCTTTTGAGTTTGCTGGTGCACTGGATGGATTGAGGCTGAGATCGGCTCTTTCTAAATCCTCAACCTCATTGTCCCGTCCTATGACGTCAGTCTCTACCTCCTCCAGGGTTACAGGTCCAGCCCAGCTATCTTCCTCTTCCTCCAAATCTTTATATCCCGACGGATTGTGTTTGAGACCCATTCCCCTCTCCTCTCTGCGCCCATTATTTCCACCCATAGAGGACGAGCAAGACGACGAGGAGGACGGTGGGAGAATCTGTGTGTGAGCGTAGGAGTCCTGAAAGCCTCCAGAGTTCTGAAATCGTTCTGTACCGCGGCTTTCCTGGGTCAGGATAGGTTTGGGAGTGGCCCGTGTGTGAATGGGCGGGCATGAGGCGGCGGTTTCCGCCGGTAGCAAAGACGGAGATGCTGCATCCTCCTCTAGCGAAGTAACATCGGATTGGGCGACCCAATTCACCGTACCTTCTCTACTGACACCAGTTCCTTCAAGCTCGCTCTCAAAATGCTGAACAAATCTGTCTGTAAAGCGACGGCAAAAAAGAGCTGCTGAATCAGGGGAGTAATGCGGGTTCTCCTGAAGGAAGGCCCGGAAATGTCGAGCAAAATCCCCGGCGGCTACCCGGGCGTGGAGCTCACAGAACTCGGTCCAGCTGAGGCAGGGAGAAGGAGACGGTGTGGGTGTGTCAGATAACGAGGACAAGGGTTGACCTGCAGGAGTCGGAGGAGGCAAAGGCGGAGGTCTGGTGGACAGGGGCAACAGCGATGGAGATGGAGGAGAGGGCGATGGAGAAGGGGACGGCGGAAGGGGAGACGAATTCGCCGCAGCCCGAGGACTCGGCGGAGTTAACAGGGAGCCGTTCATGACTGACTAATCAATCTCAGACCAACCGATCATCAAAGACGTCAGGATGGCTGCGATCTAGGTGTGTATGGGGGGCGCGCAATCTGTTCATCAGGCTACGGTTTTATGATAGACTCGAATTCCAAATACCTGACCAAAAATATGTGGCCTGATAAAAACGTCTGGGAATCGTCTTCCCCCATTTAAAGAAAATTACTTGGCTCTGTAATTGTCTGAAGTACTTCGCATTCTATACACAATGATGTGTGTATGTAGGAGTAAAACTAAAACATTTCAGGAGCAGCAGGCTGAGCTGATGATAGTTTTCAGGCGGCCTCTGGCTTACAGCTCGGAGAGGATCCTGCGCTTGGGATTTGTGACCTAAAAGAGAAGTAAAGAGAGATATTTAGATATATTATTGCTGTCATTCTCATCTAAAAATAATAACAAAACCATCTTAATGAAAACGAGCTATTTCAAAGCAAAGACTTCTTTTTTTTTTCCTTAAACACAATATCATAGCTAGGTCACACTTTTTTTATTCTGTCCTCATTTATTTACTCATTCTAATGGTGTTACAAATCTCTTAGAGGAGATAGATGGCAGGATGACAACTTTACTTGTGTGGAGAAAAGACACAATGAATGTAAACAGAGACACAGTCTTTCTGCCTCTTGTGATCCCCAGTACAAAACAATCCTGTAGTTTAGAAACATCATGAAAGTGAGAAACTACTTTTTTTTCTCCCTAAACATCTATAATTTTGCATTTCAATGCATAATTATTAAAATTAACATTTTTATTCCAAATAAACTAATAAAATAACATCCGTACTGTATTTTTCATGAGTAAATGTGGTGTTTTGTTTACATTGTGTTTAATCTATGACAAAAGTTTCCTACACAGGTAATAAAGACATTTTACAACCTCGACAAGCCATTTCATCAACATCGACTAGTATCAATCTAAGCATAAGCTTTGAAGCGCTTCTACCTGCGAAAAATGTGACATTTACAACTTATGTGTCATGCCTGAAGGATGTAGATGGAAGCGTTGTTTTGCTTATGAACCTCAACCCTCCACCTGATATCCGAAGAACGTGCTGAGCGCTAATATATCTCATTTATTTGTATTACAGAGCCACCCACAGCCAACAAACGGAGCATCTTTGAACATTTAAACGTGAACGAATCCAAACCTACACACTGTATTGAAACCTGTTTAGTCTGTTTACATGATGCAGAAATGATGCTCACAAGCCCCTGCGCTAACTCACCATTTTCAGGCCACTGTGTAACTCGAGGCCGGTGCAGTTGTTCGCTGTAAAGGAAACAAACCACGCGTAGAGGCCAGTCGGTAGTATTTACAATTAAAATAGGCTTAATAGAAAACCACACAATGCTAACAACACACTTCGCCGGGCTAGACAGAAGTTTAATTGTCATAACACGCTCTCACGCTGATAATGTCAACACACCGAGCTAATTCGGGCTAGCCTGCTAACTTTAGCCCACGAAAACACTGGCTAGTTTTGCTAACGATCTTCTTGCAACGGGGAAAACAATGTCGCATCAACTCACCTTTTTGCACACAAGACGCGATTTGTTCGTTGGCCTTAGTGAAATCCAAGTAGGTTTCAGTGCAAACGTATTTTGGAGCTAGACTGGTGCTAACAAGCTAACACAGCACTGCTAATAAATTATCAAGTTTGAGCTGCTGGTCAGCTAGCTGGCTGTATTGCTAAGCAGGCAGTATGTCTGCCAATGTTGACATTAATATTCATTCCTCTCCGTCTAGCTGTCCCCTGTTGATGCTAAACTTATTGATGAATCATATTGTATCTATTTATTTATAAGGGCTTTGCGACTGCTCTGGTTGCAGGTATATGAATATTTCTCTGCCTGCTGTCCCAATCAGTCTCTCGCGATATAGTGGGAGAGGGTGTAGGTTGGGGGGACAGGGAGTGTTGGAGAAGGGGGATTTTCAATGGGAGAAAAAAAAAACACTGAGGAAGAGGGATGTGCGATTTTAGGAGGAGCCACATTGGACAGTTGTATGAAAAAGTAAAACAAGGATATTGCTCAGACTCATGGTTGAGTCATATATATAAAAACATGGAGGTTGTAACACATTGAACTTGAGATAGCTTCTTGATTATTTCAGTAAGAGTTGAGGATATGATAAATGGGATCATGGACTAAACCAGTAATGTTTTTGGAAATTGAGATTAATACATTATCTGAGAGCTGCATAAATAAACTTTTCTTTGATGTATGGTTTCAGATTCTGCCAAGATACAACTAAAAATATGGAATATCAGGGTCCAAAAATGTAAATATTAAGAAAATTTACCTTTAGTTGTCTAAATGAAGTGTTTAGCAATGTATATTACTAATCAAAAATTAAGTTTTGATTTATTTATAGTATAATATGAAGGTTAACATGTTTAAATATTGAGAAAAAATTTACTTGGGCATCTAAATGAAGTGCTTAGTAATTTATTACTAATCAAAATTAAGTTTTGATATGTTTACAGACTTTCTTCTTGTGACACAGTAAACACTGCAGTCTCACAGCAGAGAAGCATAAAAAATGTGAGTATACTGCTTTACTACTAAATATCATATTCTTATGTATGGTTTATAATGATAAACAATTAATGCGTGGATCTGATCATGGTCTAAGCCAGAGGTGTTCAAACTGCCCTGGAAAATGTTTGGGTAAAAACAAATTTTAAACAGTAAAAATAAATGCAAATTAACTTGTAAACAATTTAGTTCACCATATGAGATTAGACCAAAAAAAATAATAATAAAATAAAAAATTTAAAAAAGCTAATTATACTATTGGTTCTTCTGCATGGCAATTTGGTTAAACTATTTAATAATTTAATTATGATCATTCCGAAATTATTTATTCAAAACTATTTAACAGATTAAATGAAATAAACATAAATGACTAAAATATTATAAAAGATATTTAATGTAACATTTTCCAAAAAATGCTTTGACCTATTTCTACAATTACTATTTGGGAAAATTATCATAATGACCAGAGATGTCCAAAGAATGCGGTCAGCAAACTTTTTGATATATTTATAGTATAATATGAGGGTTAAAATGTTTAAATATTGAGAAAAATGCACTTGGGCATCTGAATGAAGTGCTTAGCAATAAATAAATTTTAAATAATCAAAATGAAGTATAATATGGGGGTTTAAAAACTAAATATTGAAAAAATTGCATTTAGTTGTTTAGTTAAAGTGCTTAGCAATCTATATTTATCATAAATTAAGTTTTGATATATTTACAGTATAATGTGAGAATTAAAATAATTTAAACACTGAGAAAATTGCCCTTAGCTGTCTAAATAAAGTGCTTAGCACTTTAAATACTAAAAAAAATAGGTTTTGATATATTTACAGTATAATATGAGGGTTAAAACAATTAAAATTGACAAAATTACATTTGGCAGTCTAAATGAAGTGCTTAGCAATATTTAATCAAAAATTAAGTTTTGATATATTTACAAAAGGATATTTACAAATATCTTCATGACATGATTTTTACTTCATACTGTAATGATTTTTGGCATAAAACACAAAAAATGACCATTTTAACTCATACAATGTAATTTTTTTGCCTATTTAAATAAACCAGAGCAACTTGGGACTGATTTTATGGTTTGTGATCACAAGTTATTTGCAAATTGTAATGTAATTTGAAGTTTGTTTGGCCATACACACAAAACACTTTACAATCACATGAGAGGGTCTCTCCTCTTTCATTCATTCATTTTCCTTCGGCTTAGTCTCTTTTTTCATCAGGGGTCGCCACAGCAGAATGAACCACCAATTTATCCAGCATATGTTTTACACAGCGGATGCCATTACAGCTGCAACCCAGTACTAGGAAACACTCATTCACACACGCCAATTTAGTTTAGTCAATTCACCTGTGCATGTTTTAGGACTGTGGGGTAAATCGAAGCACTGGAAGAAAACCCACGCTAACACAGGGAGAACATGCAAACTTCACATAAAAATGCCAACTGACCCACCTCAAACCAGTGACCTTCTTGCTGTGAGATGACCATGCTAACTACTGAGCCATGTCGCCCAATGCAGTCTCACCTCATTAAATAACAATATTTCCCCTCAACAATATTTCATAAATCCCTGTGTAAATAAAGAATTTTTGATTTTAGTGAACTTATTTTGACTTTTTGCCGCCATCCGTATGTTTACATCCTGGATTTCCAGAGTGTGTGATTGTGTACTCATGGAAAATTCACAGGAAAATGTCAATGGGACGCTGTGTTTATTTTTGTTTACATCAAAGAGGTAAGGAATTTGAGCTCCAAAGAACAATAAAGCACAAATAAACAATCATTAGACCTAAGTACGCCAGCTAGACTTTCTTCTCATGACACAGTAAACACTGCAGTCTCACAGCAGAGAGGCACAAAAAAATGTGAGTTTACTGCTTTCCTACTAAATATCACATTCTTATGTATGGTTTATTATGATAAACAATTAATGCGTGAATCCGATCATGGTCTAAGCCAGAGGTGCATGACATTTCAAATAAATTAATTTAATGATTATGATCATTACAAAACAATTTATTTAAAATGATTCAACAGATTAAATCTAATAATATTAATGACTAAAATATTATAAAAAGAAATTTAATAATGTCACATTTTCCAAAAAAATGCTTTGACCAATTTGTAATGACCTAATTATAATCACTAGCATACTGTATATGAATAATTGTTGAGATCTACAATTCTTGTTTGAGAAAATTATCATAATGACCAGAGACGTCTAAAGAATGGTCAGCAAAAGTACAACAGGAGTAAAATTTATACAAATGAGGACAGGTTTAATAAATCATATTGTACAGTAATTATACTTGAATCTTAAGAACACTAATTTTTGCCGTTAAAACAATCTTTATTAAATCTACATAGGCTACATTACTGTAAAAAATAGTGCTGCTGTATATAAATATTAATATATCAAATGATTTATGAAAATCAAATGAATCAACTTGATAAAATGAAATAACTTTGCTAATGAAACTGAATACAAAAACAAAAACACACTTATGCGTAACTGTAACTGAATATGTAAAGTTTTTGACCATGTCCTGTTTTGCTCATCCTAAGCATGACGAAGGATAATTTAGTATTATAATATCAAATATCTCTGAAAACCCTTGGAAAATTTTCAAGGCAGCTGTCTATTCTAAAAATCATTTTCTGTAGGAGTAATACTTTTCATGTTCTTGTTCGTCAAAGAATAAATGTGTCTCCTTACAGTTTTTCTCAGTCACTTTGGTACTCAGATCAGAATTAAAATTCTCAAAACTGCCTGTTCAATCTTCACATCATCTAGTCACTTGTGCATATCAAAAATGCAGTTTCACATTCCTTTGAACAAGTTGCAAATGCTTTTGTACATGCATGCAAATGGTTATGTGCAATTCTCTGATGTCTCCTGCATTATCAATTGCTTATGTCATGTTGATTAAAATGTATTATTTTTGTCTCTGTTGAATAGTCTCACCCCTCACAACATTTTACCGTTTTGGTATTTTGCTATTTGTACGTGTTGTTTTGAGAAATGCACTTACTGTTTTGTAAATTTCAATTCTGGTCAGAGAAATGTACCAAAGTGACTGAGAAAAACTGTAACTTGCATTTAGTGCCCTCTACCGACTATTGTTTAACAAAACAAGCTGTTGTACTTGCTCAAACCAATTTTATCCAATACAGTCTGTTGTTGATGTACAAACAAAATTACAAACTATGCACATAAAACATTATATGACAAAATAACATTTGCTATATGTTATCTGCTCTTCTTGTAATATTTCACATTTGATGTTCGTATTTCACCAGTAACCTATTTAACTTATGGATGTGTTCTATATTCATGTTTCATTCCAGGTTATCATTATTTCTGTGCTTTGGATGACAAGGGTAAATCAGTTTTACCTTGCTGGATTGATTGATTGATTGATTGATTGATTGATTGTAGGATAGGGAAAAAAACTCCAGAAGAGCATTCCAGAGTTTGCTGATTTTTATGTATAGACCAAAGTGCAGTTGCTCAAGGTTTCCTCAGATTACACTTTATGGCAATGTGATCGAAAATGATGGCGACTTTCTCTGGCGCAAATAAAACTCTTATAGCCTAGAAAGAAAAATAATATAATATAATGCAAATATAATATAATATAAAAATATAAAAGGAACTGTTATTTACTTTATAAGATTAAATGTAAGTATTTTTTAAATTGCTCTTTCGTTTTATTTCTGTTAATCTAATTTTAAATGTGCATAAATGTTTTGCCTTATCTATCAGTTAAGTCTATATAAGGTTATTAATGTCCTCTAACTCAGTCCCCACTCCAAAAGATTTTTTTAACACATTCTTAAACATAAAAGCTTTAATAACTAATGTCTAATGGCGTATATCATTTGTGTTTGCCATGATAATAATATATACAGTTTTACTACACTCTTAAAAAAAAAGGTTGGTTCTATTTAGAACCCTTTGAGTGCAAAGAACCTTTTTGATTAAAATGGTTCTATAATGTGAGATTTATGACATAATTATATAGTAAAGATTATAAATAATAATAAGCTATAACACAGAGAGACAAAGCTTTTTGAGTCAAAACCTAATAAAATGACTGCTATGGTCAAAAACCTAATCAATGTATGATGGGATTTTTGTTTCACGCAGGTTTGTACATTACCATATAACTAATATTTATATATGCTTAATATTTAAATTTTTGGACAAATTATTTTGTGAAATTAATTAAATAACCAGTTTATTCAGACTGTACAGTGTGTTGTTATGGTTTAATAAATTATTTTAAACTAATAATCATGAAAAAGCCCTCTGGTGACGTCATTCATTTGTGGACTGGTGGTGACGAGCCTGGAGAGTGACGGTTAATTTTTGAAAAGGAGAACTCCGCTTTTGCAGCCCATCATTCAGGTACGTTATTACTCTTTTAAAACTATAATAATGAAATATTTTGTATTACGGGGTAATGTTTCTCTTCCCTTGTCTTATATGGTGACAGACTGAATAAGGGGTAACGTTAATATGGATTAATACTGTGCTTGTAACTTTCTGATGGATTTCTGTCGTCAGCCTTCGGTTCAGGAATCTGTGTCAAGCTGACTTTGCTCTGCTTTTTGTTCGAAATAAGTTACAGTTTCGCTTTATTTGTTTGTCAGTATTAATTAAAACATCAATAACAATAAAACAGGTGCGTTATTTGAAGGCGAGCTCCGAGAGGCAGCGTGAAGCGCGTGCACGCTCTTTTAATGGTAACTTCATATGAGCCGATTTCCGCTTTCGTGCAGTTTTTATCTCCAACCTTGAACAAACGAGTACTTCCAGCTTGCTCGTGTGTGAGTTTAGCCCAGTTTAACTCGGGCAAAACTTTGTAAAGTAGTGTACACGCCGGCTAGTCTGCATTAAAACCTCAAGGGAACATGCCGCGCTCGCGCCCGCCCGAGTCTATGCACGCGCCCGCCCGAGTCTATGCACGCGCCCGCCCGAGTCTATGCACGCGCTATAGTAATAATTGCTAAGGGTATTATTAAAACCTTTCAAAGCCAAAACATATTTTAATAATCCATAGATTAAAGATCAGGTGTTATTTATGAAGGACATACAAACATGCAGGCTAAATGTATTGTGAAATGTTGAACCTTGTTAAATATAGGCTACATATATGTATATATTGTGCTAAATAAGTTTAAAATTCATATTTTAATGTATATCTTTCTTTTCTTCAAACAGCCTGGAAACTGAACTGCATCGTAAATCTTGTGCTCGGTATGTATTATTGCTTTTAATTCTAAACAAACTGTATTAAGTATTATGAAATGAATATTATAAAAGACTTTAACATTGTATTGTAACCTGGGCTGCAGGACACAAGTAGCTTTGAAGAGGAAGGATCCCAGCTTAAAGAAGGACATGCGTTACATCCATAATTGTGACACAATTATCATCAACAAGGACACCTGGTAAATATTGTATTTTATAACATGCATATGTCAGACTTGGTTGTTGTGTACTGAAATATATTTATCACAAAAATGTTCTATTACTTATTGCTGCTGTTTGTACAGTGAGAATATTAAGGTCATTGCTTATTAAAAAGTCCTGCAAAGAAAATAGGTTTTAAAAGAAAGTGTAAATTTGCCTACAGGATTTGTTGCAATGTCTGCAAAACAAATTTAAAAATGAAAGGATTTCAGTGGTGAGCTCATCTATCATCTTGCAAAATGAAACAAATTAATGGGATGAAAAGGAAGTGAACTGTACTCTGAGGAACTTAACACAAGGCAAGTTCAGTTCAATACATTTGATGCCAAAGGTAGATTAATTCTGTGGTTTAAATTCATATTTACACACTCTAAAATGCTGTCTTTCTACCTCAGATTGTGATGGACCTGGAATGCGACACCAGATATTCATAAGTCAAGAACCGAATGAACACCCTTTTCCAGAGTACAGATTATGGAGGGGTTAGCAGAACTAATGGAGCAGTTTCTTCTTCTTGGAGTGCCAGAGCTTGTGAGTAAACATTGTTACATTGTGTGCCAAATAGTTTTGCGTCCATGATGACTTTAAGAAACTTGTATTGCTGAAAATATGTCATTTGGAAACTTACACATGAAGTAACCAAAATGTTTTTTGCATTTAGGATGCTGCTTAGAAAACTTGAAGAACACAGAAACATCTTTAAAAGAAATGGCCCAAAAAGGGACAGAAAAAAGGAAGTGCTCCATGACAGTTTCATTGGACCAGCAGAGGAAACCGCAGAAGGTAACTACTCCCTATATTACATACTATTTGCCCCAAACACACACACACACACACTTTAATTGTATTGATTATAACTGTAATTCTATTTGATGACATGTTAATTGGTTAAAAGTACTCAACATTAAAATATTGTTTTACAGAAATCCAAAGGTCCTACACCATCCAGGATTCAGCAGCTCTCCTGATTCCACCAAGACTTGAAGTTTCAGCATTACAATGGACAACACTCACTCGCTATCCTTCAACTTCCTCATTTATCAGAGGCACCACAGTGGAGTGAATCACCAACTAATCTGCCCTTTCCAGCCACAACCCAGCACTTGGAAACACCCATATACTCTCTCATAGATCTACACACATTCACTTACTATGGCCAATTCACCTATACCGTACACATGCTTTTGGACTGTGGGGTCAACCGGAGCACCCAGAGGAAACCCACATGAACACTGGGAGAACTTGCAAACTCCACACAGAAATGACAACTGGCCCAGTCGGGACTCGAACCAGTGACCTGCTTGCTGTGAGGTGACAGTTCTAACCAGTGAGCCACTGTGCCACCCATGGACAAAACTATTTACCTTATAAGAGAGGCTGACTGACATGGACATGCTACAGGTTGTGGAATGGCTGTTTGCAGTGTTTTGTCTAATCATTTTGCAATGTTTTAGTAATGTTTTTTTATGAAATTATGTATAAAAATGGATGTTGTGATGACCAATACATGCAGGTACCATCCACTTTTTGAAATTGTAGTGTTATTTAATAGATGTTTTGATTGTTTGTGTATTGTTTCTATCTGCATTGTGATATATTTCTCTTCATTTTAGACATGTGTGAAAGTGAAGCACTGTATTTGTTCAAACAGTAAAAAAGCTTAGAAAAGTGAAATCATTTCAATTACATTGTAAAATGCCATTAAACTGTTAAGGTAGATCTGCTGTCCAATGCAAAGTATGCAGAGGTGCAATTTTAAATATTTTAAAAAATATTTTGTATAATGAATTGAATAAATTTAAACAATTTGAATTGTCTGGATTGGTTTTATTTTTTATTCATTAATAAGTAACAATAATTCAATAATAAAAAAAGAACCCTTAAATGGTTCTAAATAGAACCATCTAACTTGAATTCAAAGAACCATTTGGGGTTCTATTTAATGAACCCTTAAAATGGTTCTATATAGAACCTTTTTGGGGTTCCATATATGAAGCGCTCGATAGAACCGTTTTTGGTTCTATATAGATCCGTTTGTTTTAAGAGTGTAGCTTCAAGTGCATTTTAATCGCTTAATTAATAATTAATTAATTAATTAATTACTTAACATTATCTGATTTAATGGTATTTAATGTATAATGAAGATTAGAAAAAAGTTTTATTACAGTTTTTCTCAATTGCTTTTGGCTCCACTCTTGAATGTTTTTATTGTTTGAAAAAAAAATTGTTTCTTGCTCACATGAGATTGTAATTTTTTTATTGATTTGAGCAAATTGCAAATGCCTTGGCACATGCTTGTTGATCAAAACTGATGAATCAATTCCCATTAAAACGGTCAAACTCTTCACAACTTCTCAATAATTCTTCATAATGTAAGACATCACACTCAAAATCCATTCAATTAAGAAAGTCTTTATACACGCTCAATTCTCGCTATATTATATAAATTTAAGACGCTGACATATTTGACACACAGTATACATTACTGGACATGACATGATATAATGAAATAAACTGGGAAATGACCCCTAACTGCAAGAAAACTTGAATCAACAATTTAACCAATCAAGATTGGGAGCATATACTGTATTTAGATTGCCCACAGCGCAATCATTGGAGAATGGAGGACTTTCATACTCCTGAACTCAACGCTAATAGAAGAGCAATTGAAAGATGTTGATGTTGTTTAGGTTTTATTTCTCAAAGATATGGACACACACACACACACACACACACACACACACACACACACACACACTTGTTTATGTGGTTTACATGGACACACAACAGAACTAATGCATTATATACTGTAATAAATGCTAATTACATGGCTTTACTCCATATAAGCTTAAAACAAAGCATCAGGGATAGATAGATAGATAGATAGATAGATAGATAGATAGATAGATAGAT
>CAIGQQ010029532.1:574801-616078 GCA_903798035.1 Danio albolineatus
GATGGATGGATGGATGGATGGATGGATGGATGGATGGATGGATGGATGGATGGATGGATGGATGTTATGCCTGTTATGACCAAAACATACAAACCACACCCACAAAATCTGCCAAAGAGGAACAGTGCTGGCTGCAGAAATCCCACGAAATTCCCTTCCCATCATGGTCTCCCTCCGCAGACCCCCGCGCGTCCTCTTCACGCCCCTCTCCAGTGGTGACGCGCGCCGCTCATTTCCGGCGACCGCAGTCTGTTGTTGAATGTACCGTTCTGTCCAGATTCGGGATGGTACTCATCAAGCAATAGTGAGTGGCCATTACAGCACACACCGGCAGGATCCAGTACGGCTAGATCTCACCGGTTGCGTCTGTCTTTTTCTGCACCTATTTGTAGACGACATGCTAAACGGCGAATTATGAGCCCGTCATTTGGATGTGCTGGTCAGCGCTAGCCGCTTAGCCTGCCTGATACAGCAGTGTAATGTGTTTTATTTACTGCGTCTCCAACAACCACGCTATTTAGGAACTCGAGATAGGATGTGTGTTTATCGAGTATTTCTTAAGAGTAACACTGAGCTCAATAAACGCTGGTTTATGACACAGTAAAACGGCTAACACCGCTAACGACACGCCCGTTATACAGGCGCAGCGCGATGCGGTGTCCATGATATGAAACCATAATAATGATTATTAGTTGGTTTTAATCTCTCTTCACTTCTCTTTTCAGCCAGGTGCTGTTGCCATGTTCAGTAGAAGAGGTAAGATAAAATACTCTGTTATTACACTAACCGGCAATTGAGGTAAAGTTTGTTTTATATTCACACATTTGGACTTTCATCCTAATATAGTTTCAGAAAAAGTATTATTTGCAAATTCTAAATAGGGAAATCATATTAGCAGCCAATGACTGTCAAAGCAGAACGTCGTTTACAGTCAATTAAATGGTCCTCATGTGGTTTTGAAGTCATAATTACATGCTACTTTGAATATTTGGTGTGTAATCGCGTGTCACAAATTGTCACAGCTCATTAATGAATGAATGTGCGAATATAAAACCAACTTTTATCAACCGACAGCCATGTCTCCAATAATAATCACTGGTGCTGTGTGTTCCTTCTACTGCTTAAGTAAATATTTGGACAGCTCCCTTTCACTTTAATGGAGTCAGCAGCACCTCTTCTGCATTAGCATTGCTTGTGTCTATTGTGTGGCTGGACAGTTGACATTGGTCATTTATGTAACACAATCCCGCCCCAGTACCAGGTTGGCCAACTGTACTCGGTTGCGGAGGCCAGTAAGAACAACACAGGGGGAGGAGAAGGGATTGAAGTCCTCCGAAATGAACCTTACGAGAAGGAGGGCGAGAAGGGCCAGTACACCCACAAGATTTACCACATACACAGGTGAGAATGAATGCGTGTGGATGGGCTTTGATCACTGGAAGGGTAAAGCTGCTTTTTGAGCTTATCAGCGAGATAAGATTGTGTTCGCAGAATTTATGCCAATGGTACTTGCTGCTGCTTTGGTTAGGTGTTGTGAAATATTAATATATTTGTTTTTTTGGTCCTACTTTATATTAAGTGTCCTTAACTATTATGTACTTGCATCAAAAAATAAATACAATGTACTTATTGTGTTCATAAAGTATTTGAGAACACTTGTGGTGCTCTTGAGTTGGGATAGGGGTAGGGTTAAGGACAAGTTTGGTGGTAAGGGTGGGTTAAGGTGGAAGGGATTGTCAACAGTGTACTTACAAATGAAGTTACATGAATTAATTACCGATGTAATTACATACAGGTGTTTAATCAAGTATAGGTACGATGTAAAAACATGTATTTACACAAAAAGTACATTATAATTAATTAATTTTGGTGTAAGTACATATTAGTTAAGGCCACTTAATATAAAGTGGGACCGTCATTTTTTTTTCTCTCTCAAAGAGATTGTTCAATCAGAAATGAAAATTCTGCCTTCTTTTAGTCATCCCTGGCTTGTTCAGAACCGATATGAGTTTCTTTCTTCTGTTGAACACAAAAGAAGGTATTTTGAGGAATGCTGGTTGCTGGCACCCATTGACTTCAATTGTAATTTGTTTTTTACTGTGGAAGTTGATTGGTGGGCGCCACGGTGGCGTAGTGAGTAGCACGTTCGCCTCACAGCAAGAAGGTCGCTGGTTTGAGCCTCGGCTGGGTCAGTTGGCATTTCTGTGTGGAGTTTGCATGTTCTCCCCGTGGTTGCATGGGTTTCCTCCGGGTGCTCCGGTTTCCCCCACAAGTCCAAAGATATGCGGTACAGGTGAATTGGGTAAGCTAAATTGTCCATAGTGTATGTGTGAATGAGAATGTATGGATGTTTCCCAGAGATGGGTTGCGGCTGGAAGGGCATCCGCTGCATAAAACAAATGCTGGATAAGTTGGCGGTTCATTCTGCTGTGGCGACCCCGGAATAATAAAGGGACTGAGCCAAAAAGAAAATGAATGAATGAAAGTTGATTGGTTTCAAAATATCATCTAAGAAAGAAGCTCATAAAGGGTTTAAGACACATAAGGGAGATTAAATGATGAGTTAATATTCATTTTCTTTTAGGTAAATACACCTTTAATTAAATTGATCATAATTTAAAAAAGAGTAAGTTGCATTAACAACATCTATGTTTCTTATGCATGCTGTTCTTTTGAACTTTTGCTTGTTGGAGAACATATATATTTACATTAGATGTCGCCTATGCTATTGTTGTCTGTTGGATGAAATGTGTCAATAGAGCTCCTTAGAAATGAATGTGGGACCAAGGTGCAGTGTAGCCAGAGATATATACACATATAGGAGCAATTCCAGCGTTATGGATGTGACATTTGCAGTAAAATCTCAAACCATAAATTCACATAGAAAGTGCATTTGTTTACAATATGTTGAAACATCTGCTTATGTTTTCCAATAGAACTAACCACAGAGTTAAGGGACAAGAAAAATATCAATATGTAAATATGTATTATATTTTAAATGAAGAAAATAAACATGCGTTATGGATGTAACCAAAAAAGTCTGCGAGTTTACGGTCTACAACATACTTTGTAGAAATTCTGTGAATGAAACTGCACAACCCAAAAGAAACGATGCCAATCAAAAGGATAAGAATCAGCTCACTATAGAACAAAAATAATTAATTTCATTTAGTTTGACATTTTTGCATTTATGAGGAAAAAGCTTTGTTATGGATGTGACACTGCTGCATTATGGATGTGACGGATTTGAAATTGCCACTGGTGTGATTTTGATAAATGAAATATAATAGTTTGAAAACATTAACAGAGACATTTTTGAGTATTTTTAAAAACGCAGAAACGGTTTTGATATTTTGGAGAAAGAAAAAAAAATTCATTGCAAGGTTGAAATTTGCATGGAATTGCTCATATACATATATCTATGATGAGGAGTTTTCCCGGTGGTCAGTATGCAAATATTTTTTTAAATGATAAAAATTATAATTTTACATCACTTTTCTACACTGATGGATGAGTGACCGCATGGTATTGCCGACAAAGAGCGAGTGTTTGTGTGCATGGAAATGTATTATCTCCCTCCCTGTTAAATTTGATCTTATGTGTCCTGAAACACACCCCCTCTCCTGCTTTCACTTCTCATTCTAACGGAGGGAGCGATTTGTTTGTAAATGAATCTCCATCGTTCACTTAGACGACAATAATACAAGTTTTGGCACAGCAGCATTTTGTTGTCATGTTTCATCTACATTGTTTGCTTATTTTATTCAACAAAACTAGCATAAGCCTAGTATTTAGTGCGAGTTGGTTTTACTTTACCTTATGGTCAGTGCAGGAAGAGACTGTATTATCACCAATAATGTTGCTTGTTTAGCACAAAAGTTCATAACATACAAAAATGTAAAAAGCAAAATCTTACCTATGAAATGTAATGTAATGCCTTTGTGCCTTGTTTTCTTTGTTTGCTAGTTAACACATCCGTACACAGCGCTAAAGTCCAGCATCTTCAGATTGACTTTAGTCTTGACTAGTGCAGTTGAATGACATTTGTTCTGAGAGCACTGTACAAATGTGGCTGCACTATTGACACATGTTCAGGGTCTGTATGCGATATCTAGTATATATATATATATATATATATATATATATATATATATATATATCTTTAATTGGAGAATACAAAGTCAAAGTCAGCTTTATTGTCAATTCAACCACATGTACAGGGCATACAGAGAATCGAAATTGTGTTACTCTCAGACCCTAGTTGCATAACAGATATTATTAATACAAAAAGTGAAAAAAGAAATTACAATAAATACATCTACACATATAATATAATCAAAAAATTTAAGAAAAAAAAGGTGAACAATACAGTTACACTTAAGGGCACATGGCTTTGTGTACAAATCCAAGTTGTGCTGATGCAAAACAGTATGTAGTGCAAAAAGCTTTAAATATGATAAAATGACTGTGTCTTAATAATATGTAAAGAAGTAGTATGAGGTAACTAGCAGTCCAATGTTATACAAAGTGACCGCTGCATATGTGAATACTTCTTAAAGTATGTCAGAAATATTAAGGAGCAG
Source organism: Danio albolineatus (assembly GCA_903798035.1). Lineage (NCBI taxonomy): Eukaryota > Metazoa > Chordata > Actinopteri > Cypriniformes > Danionidae > Danio > Danio albolineatus. The sequence continues at coordinate 579,385 of CAIGQQ010029532.1, forward strand.
AGCTATATTCAGCATTGGTTAATATATGTCAGCTACTATAATCGTTTCTGAAGAATCACATGAAACTAAAGATTAGGGTAAAGATGCTGTATATTCTGCTTAAGTGATTGTTGGAATAAAGTGCATTACAATTCATTTTTATTTATTAATACAGAGCTTTTACAATGTAGATTGTATCAAATCAGCTTAACGTAGATGTTCTAGTAAATTGAAACTATGTCAATCCAGTTTTCAGAGTTGATGTTCAGTTTAGTTTAGTTCAGTTCAGTGTGGTTTAGTTTTCACTACTGAAAGTCCAAACACTAAAAAAGCAATTCAATCAATGTGCAACTCCACAGGTCCCAAAGCAAGCAAGCAAGCCAGTTGTGACAATTACGCAGAATTTATTATGTTTCTTTTTTGTAAAACTATTTTTGTTGTAACTTTTGTTTTCTATGATATGAATGGAGAAGAAAGGCTCTTCTTTCAAAAGATTTAAACATGTTTTAATGCCCCCAAATTTGTTATTTGTAGTCAAAATTCTTGGTTTAAAAACCTTGATTTTTCCAAACTGCAGTAAACCTTGAAATCGGATATCATGTAATGCCTAGAGTAACGTGACAGTGTTCAAAAGAAGTCCTGTTACCCTGACGAAGGCAAGTATTTGCCGAAAAAGTGTAGGTGCAGATATATGGATTAGCCATGTCAATAATGCCTTTTTAAAATATTTTTTCAAATTTTTCTTGAGTGCCTTGGACTCATAATTTTGCTGTTTATCTTTATGAATCCTTTACTCAAAGGGCACAGATACATCAATTACCCCTGAGGCACTTCTATTTTGCATTTTTAATTGTGCTTGCTTGTTTATCAAAGAATAGTATGAGTAAAATGTATCATGTTTGGGTAAAATTCTGAAAGAAATATTCTAATACTTAAACTTAAATTCAAAGAGGTTGCTGGATTTATTTGCCAATCTTATATTCGAGATGAATGTAACCTTGCTTAATGTTTTAAATATTGATGTGTCTTTTTACAGCAAGGTTCCCGGTTTTATTCAGATGTTTGCCCCTGAAGGAGCCTTGGTTTTTCATGAGAAAGCCTGGAACGCCTACCCATACTGTCGCACTAGTTAGTGAACACTAATTACTCTGTGCATGTTTGAATAAGTGATTTCAGTAAATGAATGTGATTGAGTGATGCAGTTAAAAAGAAAATCTATTGTTTTCTTTCCCACAACCAAATCGATCACGGAATGCTGCAGTTGTTACAGTAAGTGTATTTTTGAGATCATCACGCTCTCTGATCATATTAGACTACTCGCAGCTCTTTCTTGCTGAATCAGAGTTTAGTCAGCATGCCTCACTGTTTGTCCAACTACTGTACCAAAAAACAATGGAATCAGTTTGTCACGCCCTCCTTGTGCCTTTTTTGTTTTTCAGAATGAATACATGAAAGATGATTTCTTTATTAAGATCGAAACCTGGCATAAACCAGACATAGGAACAACTGAGAATGTGAGTTTTGTTGCAATAATATTTTTTATTTTTCATTTTCTACACATTGTAATGTAAAACACTTTACATCCTTTTTTCTTTTTTTAACAACAAAAACCTTGCTGCATTTACAAATTATACAAAGCATATGTATGTATTAGGGCTGGGCGATTTGGCCTAAAATCAAAATCTCAATTAGTTGAACATTTTAACTCGATTAATGAACGAATATTTATTAAAAAAAATTTTTTAGCCCTCATAGTTCACTGACAAGTGTAGTAAATATGCTCGCATATTACAAGTGAGAGATTTTTGAATGGTGCATTTTTGGATTTTAAGTTGATTGAGGGAAACACACACTATCTACTATCTATTAGGGATGGGCATTTCTGATCATTCTTCATTTCGATTAATCCACTGGTTTGAGAAACGAGTACTTGATTAATTGGAGGTGGAGCTTAATCAAAAGGCATGTGTGCGTCATAGTGACAATTATATGACATTAAAATAATTTAATTAAAACCCTGTTAAAAACGTTGATAAAACTATGACAGGTACTACTGTATTTATTGCTACTATAAATAAAAAAAAGGAAAGAAAATAAATTAGTGGCTTATATTTGAGAGTGCGCAACAAGTTTTGTGCACAAACAGAGGAAATTTGTACAGGAGCAAAGAGATTCACACAATCGTATTACATGAATGCGCTCTCAACTTGTAATACTGCGCTCATGACATTTTTCATTGAAATAACACCATAGAGATCAGATCTGGCTGCAAAGTGCTGAACATTTTTCAGTTAAGCGAGGTCACGTCACTCGGTAGGAAAAGTAATCAAAAAATCGACCTGGAAAAAATGTGATCGATTATAGGTTCTGAATGTTAATTTCGATTAATCGCCCAGCCCTATATATATATATATATATATACAAATAACAAACGGTAAACAAATAACCAAACAAAAAATATAAATGCTCCTCCTTTTTTGGTTAATATTCAAAAGTGACTGTTATAATCATACTGAGTACAAGATACAGCAAATGTGTATTGAAGAGTGTTTTAATTCAGAATTGTGAGACTGGAACTGCTTTGTCCACACAAATCATTCATCAGCATCTTCCTCTTTTAATTCTGCATATTTGATAGAACTGTGTACCGGGGGGAGGAAGTCCCTCCGGGGTTACTTCCTCTCTCCAGCCTCCCCCCCCAACAGTTGCATGGGTTGTCGCGCCGGTGAACCGGGCGGTCGGCGCGTTCGTGCCCCCCGAGAAGGTTCAAAGCCTTCTCCCCACCGGTTCCCTGCCTGGGGGAGACAGGGGAGGAAGGCGCCCGTCCGGGGCTCGGCCGACCGATGCTGTTTTCGGCGCCACGGTGGCGCGTGAGTAGCACGTTCGCCTTACAGCAAGAAGGTCGCTGGTTCGATCCCCGGTTGGGGCAGGTCCCGGTTGGGCCAGTTGGCATTTCTGTGTGGAGTTTGCATGTTCTCCCCGTGGTTGCGTGGGTTTCCTCCAGGTGCTCCGGTTTCCCCCACAGTCCAAAGACATGCGGTACAGGTGAATTGGGTAAGCTAAATTGTCCACAGTGTATGTGTGCGAATGAGAATGTATGGATGTGTTTCCCAGAGATGGGTTGTGGCTGTAAGGGCATCCGCTGCGTAAAACAAATGCCGGATAAGTTGGCGGTTCATTCCGCTGTGGCGACCCCGGATTAATAAAGGGACTAAGCCGAAAAGAAAATGAATGAATGATAGAACTGCTGAAAGGACTCGAATACATGCTGTTTTACTTTTAGTTTTAGTAATGTTTTCTGGCATGCTTGAAGAATGCAAAATGGAATAAATTCTTTATGTGATGTCAATGCAAATGCGATTAGTTGAAAATAATTCCTGATAAAGATTGTTCTGATAAACAATGAAACAAACCAAAGAAACAGTTTTAAAAAAGGAAATAATAATTCCTAAAAAAGTCATTAATTATGATGGATGGTTTGTGAACATGTGGACATGTGCCTTAATTTTAAAATGTAACTACTGTTGCTATGGTGACAGCTGTTTGTCTTCTAGAAAAGAGGCTTTACTTCAGTTTTTTTGTTCATATGGTGGTTCTGGATTAAGATTGAGGACAATTGGACAATCTTAATTGTAAATAAATGCCACTTAACCTTTATTGTGACGTTTCTCTCATGCAGCCTCATGGTCTTCCTCCTGAGGAGTGGGAGGACATTGAGATTGTTCCCATTGATATAGCCGATCGCTCTCAGGTGGATGATGTGGTGAGTTCAATCATTAAAAATTAGATACTCAGTTTTTCCACACCATATGAGCACAGTATTATTTTATTATTCTTCATTCATTTATATTTAGTAATTAGGTGCAAGCCAATACAAGGGAGGGCAAAACAACAAGCCATTTATCACAAAGAAGCAGATAATCATAAGAAGTGCTAGTTTCAGACAATGTGGGAAGAAAAAGCCAGAATAAGTAGTTTGTTTGTGTTCGGTTTCATTTTTTGTTACACTTTTGGTTTCACTTTTTTGCAATTTTTTAAAAATAATACTTGTTTTATTCAAATTCATATTAAAATTCTATTTGTCACATACACAGTCATAGACTTTATGATGTGCATTAAAATGCTTACACAACCGCTTGTGACCTTAACATAAATTACAAAAATAATATGACAATAAGAATCTAAATTATGAAGAAATAGAAGTTATGCAAAAGAAAATAAAAGCAAATATGAAATATTTACAGACTTTAGAGGTAGAGTATGTGGCTGTATAAAAATATAAAAGTGCTATCTGTAACTATTAACATATTAAAGAGATGGTTCACTCAAAAAAAAAATTCTCTTCATGTGTTTTCATATCTTTATGAGCTTTATGTCTGATGTCTGTATATACAGTATCTTTATATCTGATGAACACAAAGTTATTTTGAAAAATTCTGATGAACCAGTAACCATTGACTTCCATAGTATTAGTTTTTCCAGCATTTTTCAAAATAACTTCTTTTATGTTCAACAGAAGAAACTCAAACAGGTTTGTGACGAGAGTGGTGAGCAAACGATGCAAGACTTTCAGATTTGGGTGAACTATCCCTTGAACACACATTTCTCTTTTGACTTTATCTTACAAGTTCTTCCTTATATCATGCCATTTACGTGGAAAAGAAATCAAGGATTGCCACGTCTCATTAGCACAGTGAGGCTAACAGAATTACTGTTATTATCGATAGATATCTGCATTCATCAATTGCTCTCTCGTTGTCTTGAAGAGGAGAGACATTAAAACCTTTTAATTAAAACGTTATTAAATACTCCGCTCTTCTTTTCACTTTTCCTTCAGGACTATAAGGCAGAAGAGGATCCTGCCATCTACCACTCAGAGAAAACTGGGAGAGGACCTCTGGGACCTGAATGGAAGGTGCTCAAGCACACAACACAAATGTACACATACACACTTGAAGACAAAGTTATTGGCCCTTATATGAAATTAATAATTTTTTAAATATTTCTATGCCATGATTAGATGTACATAATGTTTAACAGCTGTTTTAACAAGATACTAATATTCAGCTTAAAGTGTAATTTAAAGGGTTAACTAGGTTAATGGGGTGTACTCATAGGGACTTTAAATTTTGAATAAGCTGGCTCAGGTATTACCAGTGAAGGTCATGCTGTTTTAAACTCGTGGTGTTTAATATCCGGTTTGTTTAAAGTCAGTGATTTTATTTTATTTATTTATTTATTTATTTATTATATATTTTTATGTTGTTTTTTTTCACTGCCTGATTGTATACAGTGGGTTTGTCACCAGACAAGAAGCACTGCATTAAATTCCATTGTGCCGTACCATGCCTTTGTTTTACCACATTTATTTGACATTTCAATACATTTTCTGCCCTTGTCTGCTGCTTCTGATGGCTTTTGCATATAAACAGCCTTTCATCTTGTTTTTATTTTATTCAAACAATTAAAAGAAGGATTTAGTCTATTATATTTTAGTTTATACTATTTTAATTTCAGTACGTTATCGATGTTGTTGAAGAAACCTTATGAAATTGAAAATGGTCACATAGACATTTTACCAGAAGTTTATCGGTGGCCGAAAAACATGTGCCATGCAATATAGACCATCATGTTAACTAGGCAAGTTAATTTAATTGAGCAAGTCATTGGACAGCAGTGCTTTGTTCTATAGCATATTATAATAAAAATTATTTCTTAAGGGGGCAATTCATTTTAACCTTAGTTTATTTTTACTTAATTTTATTTATAAAAAAAGAAAAGAAATGAGACTTTCTCCAAAGTAAAGATATAATAGGAAAAACTGAAAAATCTGTTCTTTTATATCTAAAAAAAGAATCAAAAGTTCACAGGAGGGGTTATAACTGTCTTCAGCTGTATATTTATTGTAAATGTGCATGAAAAATGACATTGGAGGCAGCGCATTTCAACACACTAGACAGTTTGATGAATTATGATTCATAAATTATTTTGTATCACTTCTCATGTAATTGCTAAAAATGACCTCCCGGAATGAGAACCTCAGCTGTAAAAAAAGAAAGTGACTAATGTTTAATAAAGGCATGGTTCAAGTGACCAATTGTGTTTATTTATATATTACTCGCCCATTTATGTGCAAGCAGAAAAAAACACATAAATACACACACTTCAGACCTCATTTATATGTGGAAATAAATCTGATATGAATAGGATATATGCATTTGCGTCAACAGTGTAAGCATGTAGATGAGATTTTCACCTATTAATGCTAGTCATGACAAATGTTAGCAAATGTCATCAACTCTGACTATAAAGCCCAATGAGGGGGGGAAAAAAATTATTTTTTTCAGTGCGTCATTAATATAATGTCAGGACCAAAGAGGACTATAGTATCTCTTTTGCTATTGACTCCCACTAAGCATTAGCTGTCAGTAATGATGCGCATACTGAAGTAACTGAATATGACATATAAATGAATTGCATCTTTAAGTAACAAATAAAAAGTTAGGTTTACTTTAAATTTGTTCATCTAAAATACACTTTTAGCACATAGAAAGATTGGGTTTGTCAATTCACTTCAGTGTAGGGAAAAACACCATTGTGTAGTAACCTTTATATTGCCTTTAAAGAGAAGTTACTACATCTAAAAATGGGAAAAAAAGTAAGTCGTTCACCCAAAAATAAAATGTACCCCTTAGTTACTCACCCTCAAGTGGTTTCCAAACATTTAGGAGTTTCTTTTTTTCTGTTGATCACAAAAGAAGATATTTTGAGGAATGTTGGAAACCAGTAGCCATTGACCTGCATAGTAGGACAAAACAAATGCTATATAAGGGCGTACTGCCACTATGTACAGTTGCTTTGAACTGTGCCGAAGCACACTTGTTCCCCCGACAGCCTGCCCTCACATTGCATTTGAGCCAGAGCACGCTCATGGTATCGATGATGAGCTGCTCAGTTTAACAGAAGAGAAGCGCTCTCGCTCTGCAAAGTGGAGATTTCTTTAGTTATATCATGTTAGTCATTTGATATGCAGTGTCACGCAGTAAAATTGACAAACAGATCAGTCACTTTAGAGGCTCATAAATGATTATAATGTCCTCGTGCTGCAGGTATTAGGAGGTTTGTTGAAGGTGCAGCTGTTGTGCAGCGAGGGGTTTGCATCTTTAATAAACTGTGACAGTTTCCGTTCATTGAACAGTAAGAATGATTAATAAATCCAAATGAAACAGTCCCTCAAAGTGACGTCGCATCATCAGTTTCGGGCTTAGGCGCGTGCTCTGGCACACCTCTTCCAACCGGGCCAAGGCCAGCCAACTGAACTGCGCCTGAGCCCAATTCAGAGCACTCACACTTCTCAAATGAACCTGGAAACGCACCTGGGCACAGTTCGGATAGCGTAGTGAGAGTGTGCCCTAAGTCAGTGGTTACCAGTTTCTAACATTTTTCAAAATATCTTCTTAAATAACACTAAGACAAAGAACACAATGACAAAGAAACACAAACAGGTTTGTGACAAGTGACAAAATAATTTTCATTTTTGGGTGAACTATCCCTTAAATGTGCACTCTTTTGGAAGTGATGCTGAGTCTCATGAAGTAGGAGGAATGCACACCAATAGTCATAAGAGATGCTTTTATTAACACTGTTTGGAATCATTGTATTATCCTAAAGAGTAATCCATCTCTTTGTCTTTTGCAGAAAGAGCTTCATAATGGTAACTGTCCCTATATGACGGCGTATAAGCTGGTGACAGTTCATTTTCGCTGGTGGGGTCTGCAGGGACGCGTGGAGAACTTCATTCATAAGGTGATCCAGCACTGCTGAAAAGGACTATTAAGACAAAAATGAAAAATTAGCCATCATTTTCTCATCCTCCACTTGTTTCAACATTAAGTCTGCTGTTTACTTGACCTAATATAAACTAACAATAACTATATATTTGTTAGTTTGTAACATTGTATTTTATGAAAAAATTGTGAAACCATATGCTGATAAATACAGTAATACATCTTAAACATGAACTAGGGATTATTTGTGTATATAAAATATATAAAATAATCTGTGTATAATATACGTATAATAATTATTTACATAAAATAATTCACTGTAACATAAACAACCCCTATGAATCATCCCATAAATAATTGCCTACGTATTCACTGACCGGACACTTTATTAATACCGTGTTGGACCCCCTTTTGCCTTCAGAACTGCCTTAATCTTTCATGGCATATATTCAACAAGGTACTGGAAATATTTCTGAGAGATTTTGGTCCATGTTGACATGATAGCATCAGACAGTTGCTGCATATCCATGATGTGAATCTCCCGTTCCACCACATCCCAAAGGTGCTCTATTGGATTGAGTTCTGGTGACTGTGGAGGCCATTTGAGTACAGTGAACTCATTGTCATGTTCAAGAAACCAGTCTGAAATGATTAGTGCTTTATGACATGGTGCGTTATCCAGCTAGAAATAGCCATCAGAAGATACACTGTGGTCATAAAGGGATTGACATTGTCAGCAACAATCCTCAGGTAGGTTGTGGTGTTGACACAATGCTCAATTGGTACTAATGGGCCCAAAGTGTGCCAAGAAAATATCCCCCACACCATTACACCACCACCAGCCTGAACAGTTGAAACAAGGCGGGATGAATCTATGCTTTCATGTTGTTGATGCCAAATTCTGACCCTACCATCTGAATGTGGCAGCAGAAATTGAAACTCATCAGACCAGGCTATGTTTTTCCAATCTTCTATTCTCAAATTTTGGTGAGCCTGTGCGTATTGTAGCCTCAGTTTCCTGTTCTTAGCTGGCAGGAGTGGCACCTGGTGTGGTCTTCTGCTGCTGTAGCCCATCCGCCTCAAGGTTGGACGTGTTGTGTGTTCAGAGATGCTCTTCTGAATACCTCGGTTGTAACGAGTAGTTATTTGGGTTACTGTTGCCTTTCTATCAGCTGGAACCAGTCTGGCCATTCTGGCACCAACAACCATGCCACGTTCAAAGTCACTTAAATCACCTTTCTTGCCTTAACGAGCAGTTGGACAGATGTACCTAATAAAGTGGCCAGTGAGTGTATATGATCATTTTTTTAAATGGTTAAATTAAAATGTTTTTAATGTTTTTAAATTGAATTTATTTTAAGGGTTAAATGTATAAATTTGTATAAAAATGTAAATATAGGTATTTTGCTGAACAAAGAAATCCCACTTTTTCAGAATATTTCGCTTTGCGTAAAAAAAATACCTTCACATATTGAACTATATAGGTGAGCTATTCGTTTAATTTCTGTAAGCCCAGTGTAGGAAAAACGGTATTAAAAGTGAATAAATGTGAAGGGATTCTATTTAGATATTTATTGACATGAAAATTTGTCAGCTGGTTATCCAACCCTCTGAAATCTCTCTCTCTGTCCGAGTAGCAGGAGAAAAGGCTCTTCACTAATTTCCACCGGCAGCTTTTTTGTTGGCTGGACCGCTGGGTGGACCTCACTATGGATGACATTCGCAGGATGGAGGAAGAGACACAGAGGGAGCTGGACCAGGTATGCCTTTTACACAGAGTCAACACAACATTCTGCCCAACACAAAGACTGCAAGGTATTCAGTCAGGAGGATACAGGATGTCATTTACATTCATTCATTTAGCAGACGCTCTTATCCAAAGCAACTTACAGCAATTAGGTTATGTAGTCTGTGTCAAATGTATAGATATTGACTAATGTCTACATTGATGCTTGAAACTGACGGTGCAGTAAAATACTGTTTTTTTAGGAGTATTAATTATTGTGTAGGGAGCAGTGCTGTGACGAGAATTTACCTTAGGGTTTAATCAAGTAAAAAGTATTATTTGATTTATGGAGATTTTTAATGACACAAATGTAGTATGGTATAACAGGGCTCGAAATTAACCTTTTTGCTTGGTAGCACTGGTGCTCCTAACTTTTAAAATGTAGGCGCACCAGACAAAATTTAGTCGCACCCACCAATTATGAACACCATTGCTAAGTTTTATATAAACAGATTTATTGCATTTGAAATTGAACTAATCAAAACTAACAAGCAAAAATATATATATATATATGCTTGCGTGAGGAAAATATGTCTCAACGAAATCCCGTTATCACTAGAAAATACATTTTTATAACATAATTGAGTGACCAAAAGATACATGGGCGGACCGCTCACCGGCCCTGCACGCACTACTTGACATGAATGAATCTGTTAACGTGCTGTGTTCTCACGGGTGATGTCTGATATTGCACAGTTGCTTTTGATATATACATTATTATTTGTATACGTAATTTTAATAGCAATACCGGTCTCTTTATGAGCTGCAATATTAGTTTAATCTTAGTCCATGCAAGCCCTTTTGCGATGGTGTACGTGGTGTTAACTTTTACTTATGGCTGCACAGCTGACAGCATCTAGCGATTAAATGAAGGATTCAACAGAACATCTCGTGCTTCAAATGTGTAGATGTGGCAGACAGTTACCTGAAAATTCCGTCCCACAGACTTTACAGTGAATGCTTTAGTTATTTTCATAGCGGACTTGAAGCCAATGGACAAATGTAGATTGTGGATTAACATTCACCGCAATATCAGTAATTAGATGTGCCATTATTTGTTGCTTTAGGTGTTTTCTAAAACAAATTCTGATGGTGTTGTTGTCATTCTCATCTTCAGCGCTCTACATGCTCGCGGTTGTAGCTCTCCTGTCATCTGAAGGCAGAAGGCGTTGACTAAGTGATTGACAGCTGATTTTAACCAATCCATTCGCAATCAGTTCTAGTGCAGTGGGCCAATAAAAAGAGCACGAAGGCGGGGCAAGCATTGCAGTCTTTGTTTACTGCAGCAAGTTGACATGACAACAGTTTTAAACAGTTCTTGAGCGCTGCCTTTCAAGTGCAAAGATGCGTTCTGCGTGAATGTGTCCTAAATCTGCGCATGCGGGAACATTTTGCAGTGAAAACCAGTCGCACGCAACAATTTTATGAACTCACACAAATGCTCCCAAATATATTTTGAGGTCGCATAGATTCAATTTCAGGCGCATATGCGACCAAAACGGTCGCAATTTCGAGCCCTGCATAGCACAAATGTAGTATGGTATAACAAAGCTAGGTTTCTAGTGTTAAACTTTTGGGGTGTTTTTAAGGAAAGAAATTGTCTTTTGCTCACCCAGGGTGCCAAAATATTTTTATTTTTGTATAATTAATTTTTTGTTGTTGTTTCTTATCCCCTCTTAGTTTATTAAATATCCAGTTATTTAAAATTTTAACATTACTCTTGTAAAATAAACTATATTATTTAATAGGTTTGACCCAATATGATCTGACAATGTATTTGTTAGTTTGTAGCATTGTATTTTAAGTAATGTAAAACCATATATTAATAAATACAGTTACACAAATTAAACCTAAATCATTAACTAGGAGTTATATGTGTTTAATTTTTTTTATTATTATTTAGTTTTTATTTATTTTATATTATTTATTTTTTATTTATTTTTTATTATTTTGTTTTTATTTATTTTATATTATTTTGTCTTTATTTTATATTGTTTAACGTTTTTATTTATCTATTTATTTTATATTTTAGTTTTAAGTCATTTATTTTATGTTATTTGTGTTATTCCTTAATGTTTTATATTGTTTTATGTTTTATTCATTTATCTATTGATTTTGCTTTTATTTATTTATTTTTTGATATTATATTATATTGTATGTTATTTATTTATTTAATATTTTATGTTTTTATTTATTTAATATTTTATGTTTTTATTTATTTTATATTATATTTTAGGTTTTATTTATTTACATTGTTTTTGTTTTTATTTAACATTTTTAAAATATATTTTTATATTATATTATTTTGTTTTTATTACTTTGTAATAATTGTAATAACACTTATGTATTTATTTATTTATTTGATATTATATTATTTTATGTATTCATTTATATTTTCTTATTTTATATTTTTATTTAGTTTTTGTTTTTATTTATTTGTTTGTTATATTATGTTTTTATTTATTTTAATAATTTGATTGATTTATTTGATTATTTATTCATTTATTAATTTTATATTATTTTATGTTTTTTCATTAATTTATTTTTAGTTAATAATTTATTGAACTTATTTTAATCTAAATGCAGATGTTTATTGAAATCATGAGACAAATTAAATTCAATTAAGTGTCAATTAAGGGTTTTTCAAAAATACATCCCAGTGAAAAAAGTTATTTTTTATCTTTTCCCACTCAAATTTGCTTTTGTTTGTTAAAATTGAAACATGGAATTCTTACTAAAACAGTAATTCTTACTTAACTAAAAAAACTCCTAATGATTAATTATTTGTAATATTTTTATCCTTTCTTTTAATTTTTTATTTAATCGTTTTTTTAATTTACATTTTAATCTTAATTTTATTATTTTATGTCAATTCTCTTATATATATATATCTAATATATATATTAATGGTACTTTTGAATGGCAATCTTACCTCCATGTGTCATTTTCACTGAAAGTCTGCTTGTTTAAATCTTCAGATGCGTAGCCAAGGGTCTGTCCGAGGGATGAAAGCGGGCGAGGACTAGAGCAGAGCGCCTGAACAACGGAAGATACTAAATAGGGGCTACTTTTTATTTTACCTCCTTCAGTCCTCATGGCCAATCACAACGTGCCACATCATCAAGCCCTCCCAAACAGGAAATGCTCATCCTTTTACCCAGGACATGTCCATTACCATGAAGTGTGAATGCGTTTGTGTGAATGCGCAGAGAGTATGCATGTGTATCCGTGGTTCGTGCAGTATGACTTTTAAACCTCATCATTTGCTGCCAAATTCTTTTTGGACTCACTTACGACGCGTTAAGTGATACCGGCATTTCTTTTTATAATTATTAAGTATTATAACTGTTTAATGGTTTGTTTGGTTCATTTTGCAACCATCAGCTTTTTACTGAGTGGAGTAACGAATCCCGAGGAAACATTTCACCACATGTATTTTTGACCATAAAATAAATGACTACGTAATTTACTTCTTAATTCTGTTAAAAAAAAATTTCGTCATGGTGTTCAGGAAATCTCGGTGTAGATTTGTACATGCCTCAAGAGGTAGGATCATTGATGTCAGATTAGAGTTTGTTATACTCGTGTGGCTCAAAGAGTAAACGGTTTTCTGATTTGGTTTAGTTTGTTCTGCACTGATTGCAGTGTGGATGTAGGCGAATGGATACGGTTTCATTTTTAAACTGAGTGCAAGAGCCTTGAAACCCCTCCCACCTTTGACTGACATGCCGCAGGCCACGCCCCACCGTTTGTGTGAGGGATGGTCTGAATTTTTGGAGAGTGACGTTCAATTTACAATACTGTAACAACAAATAAAAGAAAACATCATTGACTACCATGAGCTGTCGGCATCGTTTGATTCCTCTGCGCTTTTGATTTTTAGTTTGTTCTTGCTTTCATTTTATGTTTATGCAAGATAAATATCAAGACCTCTTGTAATTTGAAGAGATCATCCTAAAATAACATTTCTGTCATCATTTACTTGGTTCAGACCTTTCTGAAATTTTTTTTTTGTTCTGTGAAGCACAAAAGGTGATATTTTAAAGAAATGAGGAAACCTGTAATCATTGACTTGCATGGTATTTGGTTTTCTTACTTTTGAAAGTCAGTGGTTACAGGTTTTCAGCATTCTTCAAAATATCTTCTTTTGTGTTTAACAGTACAAAGAAATTTGTAAGGGTTTATAACCACTTAAGGGTGACTTAAGAGCTGGAAACTGATTTTATGTGTGCGTCTATTGTGTGTGATCAAACATGCATGATTACAATATTAAACCTGTTTTTTTTCCTGATGAACACAAAATGTAATATTTATCGTATAATAATATTTTAATATTTATAAGTCAAGTTTACAAACATTATTCAAAATATCTAATTTTGTGTTAAACAGAAAAAAGAACCTCAAACAGGTTTGTAACCACTTGAAGTTGAGTAAATATAATGTTTTTTTTTGTGAAGTATCTCTTAATTACCTTAAATGAATGTGTTTAACATGATGTGTATCAAGTTAAAAAATGACTAAAAAGATCAACAAAAGAAACATTCAAATTATTCATTAACCTCTTCAAAAGTGGCTTAGCTTGTAAACTAAATTAGTTTTTTTAACAGTATGTTTTTAAATGCAAAAAAGAGAAATTGTAATTTTTATAACAATTTTCATGCTAGGCTTGTTTGAGGATTATGATCAACAGATAATTTACTCTCCAATAAATTGAACTTTAATTTTTTTAAATATTTTTTTAAGGTTAGACTTAAACTACTTTTTAAATAATATAGCTATGTTTTCTGCATAAAGTAATACAATATCTCATTTAAGTTCTTATCACTGTATGCTTATTAGGAGACTTACCTGACTAGATTGATTCACCTTCCCAAATTCTGATATGCCTCATTAAACAATTAGCATTATTAAAATTAGCAAGTGTGTTGGAGTTTGAAGTATGTTGACAACAAGTGTAATGTTTGACAACAGCGTCCTCTTAAGGCTGTTTTCATACTGACGACTTGAGACATTTCCTTCTAGGTTTGTTTTTTCTTATTTTATTAAACGCTCCAGATACTCCGGATAACACAATTAGCTAAAGCTAAAATGCTCATTGTCCCTGATTATGTCAGTGTCAACATGAACAACCATTTTGTGGATAAAAACGTTGGCCTACATTTCGAAAGTAAGTTTTAAGTATTGAACAAACAAACAATTATTAAATTAACATTTTCCCTCATCATTAATGTAAATATCTCTTTGACAGGCAGTGGTGGCATCGAACACGGATAATATGTCAAGGTAAGCTGTTGATGGCGGTTAAACTGATGTGCGTCACCTTAACGTGACTTTTTTGTTGTTTAAAAAACACTGTAGGCCAAAGATGATTTTGGAGAGAAAGGGGAATTTAAGGCACTAAACGGTGATTTAGCATATAGTTAGCTTAAAGTAGGCTACACTAAAATATTGGTTCTGCCGCACAATTTGTTCACGTTGTCCAAATACTAATCGATTAAGTGAACTTAATTGTTTTATGTTCAATCAACTTAAATTTGTAAAAACAATCAAGTTATCAAACAAATCTCAAAAATTGTGTTGATTCAGCTCATTATAAATTAGTTTGAACAAGCAGATAATCTATTTTTTGAGTGATTATCAATGAATGAACATTATATGCAACCATATGTGTGAGCAGGGCACGATACACTAACTTAATTGTAAGAGATGGTTTAAATGTTTCCATAGGCTACATGCTAGCAAATAGATTTTTTTTTCTTTTGTTCAATTCATGTGGTTTTCTTGCTGTTAGGGTAAGACTTGGTGCTATTGGACAAATCTCTTATCATTTTAATCGATAATTTTATCATTTAAATAATTAGTTTAGACAGTTCTTTAATCCTTTTCTAGCTGTATCAGAATAGGGTGAATTTGGATAATCTGGGACACCTATACGTCAGTGTGTTTATATCTTTTCTAACAGAATTCAGTCAACAGGACTTGTATCATAAATTTAGCCTGGACTTCATGTGAGTGAAATCACATGACTTCATTGGGTGGTCTATTTAAAGAGCCCCTATACATTAAAAAGGGTCATGTTTTGGGGGTCTCCAACAGCAGGCTAATATGCATGCATGGTCAAAAAACACTTTCATTGTTCTATAATATGCATTTATTTTTGCCTAATTATCCCAGCGACTCCTATATGACTCATTATGAAACAGGACCGCCTGACGTGTGTAGGAGAGCTGATGTACCCATAGCAACGGCAAACAGCAGTGAAACGAAAGCTCACAAACGCATTTTAATCCGTAAACAAAGCGGTACGTGTCGCATTTACAATGTGCTTTTAGACGCGATATGAGAATACAAGTTAACCAGATACACTACAAGCGGTTACAAAGCACAATTAAATGCATCATTTACAAGCTAGAGAAAACAATGAGGCAACCGTTTTAATCACGCTTACTCAACACTTGTTGGATTGCAGGCTAGATTCACCGTCAGGCCACCGGGAAATGTCCTGGTGCTCCCTATTGCCAGTCCGCCCCTGCATACAGTCTTTTCTGATCCTTCCTTTAACAAACGGTCGACGAATCCTCTGTTGTAAGCGTGTAGATTTCAGAAGCACTCCTCAGAGGGAACACAGCACAAGGCTGGGCTATAATGCTGAGGCATTTCTGCAGAAATAAACCTCAACCACTGTCTCTTTACAGTCTCATCTCTGGTTCATCTGCACACTTCCTATAATATCCAGCCGAGCACAGTGCTCTTCTCTGAGTTGCCAGACGTAGCTGACTGATTCCAATCCAAACCCTATCCAAAAGGTTTTTACCTACACAATCAAATTCAAAACCACCCAATCTGGCAACCTTCGCTCACCGCTGTTGTTTGTGGGCGGGGTTGGGTGCTTCGAATCTCCCGGGGCTGCGCGTGCACAAATGGGTAGAGCTTATGTTTCGTGTTCAAGTCATACCGAAATGGCTAAAGACTCGTAAACACGGCGATTCGTTTGAGGAACTATGAGTCGACTCTTTTATGCATGAATCAATGGTTTTAAACACTTTACTTTCAGATTTAAGCCTTAGCTGGACATTTCTGCATCACTGCATGCAAGCATATTTTCAAAAACCCATAATAGGGGCTCCTAAAGTAACAAAATATGTATTAACAGGTTGAAAATGTTTTTCAACTGCAGTTATAAATCTCTTATGTCTTGAGGTAGTTCATTATGATGCGATTTGCTTTTCATGTGCGATTTGACTGGACAGTAATCATAGGACAGATTTTTTCTCCATAGACAAGAAAAAATAAAGTAGTGACTGCAGGTTGAATATATCATTTATACTCAAGGCAAGTAAAAGTACATATTTTTAAACTACTTAGTAAATTACAATTTCTGAGGTAAACTACTCGGTTACAGTAGTTTTAGTATTTCTAATTTGTTATTTTACACCGCTGCATATATGTTCGGTTTCACACACATCACCACCGCTGTAAATGTTAAAAGCGTAAACATGGCAATAATAGCTGACTAAAAAGAGGGATTTATTAGAGAGGGGAAAAAACCCTGCACATGCCGTGAGTTCAACAGGTCAAGAGACTGGTCAGAAAACAAAACCTGTTATATCATCAAGATTTGAAGCACTTAAGAACAAAAAATATCCTGCTTTAAATACTTAAATACTGGATTAAATGCACACAAAAGTGGAAGACAGAAGGAGAGTGTGATGGATAAGTGAGGGATTATGCAGCATCAGAGAAAAGAAAATGTCTATAGAGTGGGATTAAATGGTAAAAAATAAAAATATTTAAAAGAGAGAGAGAATAACAGCTCATCGTTATGTAATTTATGTAGATTTTTTCCTCACAGACATGCTCTCTGGCTCCGTGTCATTCGTTTTCTTTGCTCCGGTAATGGCGACCCATAACATTCATCATGTATTCAGTATGTCATACATGTAATGACATGCTCTGGGAGATTTAAATCCTAGACTCTTAAGTTCTTTTTCATGTAAACATCTTGGATTTTCCAGTGATAATCATCTGGGGTTTGGGCTCAACATATTTTTATTTACTTTGTTTTGCTAATAATAACAAGAGAAACAAGAGCAAAGATATTTAAAATGAGAAAAATAAAATATTTAATTATATAAATAATATAAAATGTAAAAATCGGTTACTTGGATGTTAACATGGATTTGAAAAACTTTAAACATTTACACACATATCACTCAAAAAAAAAGTTAGATAAATACAATAATAGTAATAAAATATTTTCTTTACACTGGGAATATAGGATGGTGTACAGAGTAATCATAATTTTTTTTAATTCTTTAAATACTTTTTCAAATGACTGACTGATGCTCTCCATAGAACATGCATGAAATAAAATATCAACAAACCTTTTAAATATCAATTTATCAAATACAAATATGACAAATTCAATATAAAATCGCATTCCCAAAGTTTGAGACCACTAGTGAAAATGCAATTTAGTAGGGTTATGATGACAATATAACAAAAAAGCCCACAATAAATGTGCATTAATCTGCCAAAATATTAAATATCTATATTAAATCTAAATCTATATATAATCTATATAATATCTAATCTATATTAAATTTAAATAATATAGTAAAAAAAACATTAAGAAGGTCACAATTTTGAACTTCTATTGTTATGAATGATTGTTAATACATTTAAAATAAAATACATTAGTTTCTTAATTAACAAATAAAATAGTTTACAATGTTTTAGAAAGGTTTACAATATGCCACAGTGCAAACAAAGGTTTACATAATTCTGTGTTTTAACTATATACTATATTTACTTTTATATTGAAGTAATATCAAATTTAACATTATAACTGTACTTTAACGGTATTATAACAGTACTTCTTGTAAACTGTGTAATTATAGATGTACACTATAAATTGTTTGAGTCAAATGATCTTTAAGTCTCTCCAACTCATATAAATTAAACTGACTTAAAACACCAAGTTAAAATTTGCTTAATTATTTAAAACCTGATCGATTGACTTATTAAATTAAGTTAAAGTAGCAAAACATATGGAATCAGTGCATTTTGATCATAATTGTACAGTATAATATGAACTTTTAATGTACTATATTCGTTTGTTTTGCAAGAACTGTATGGTGAGATCTATTGTATAATGTGAGTGTATATTTAATCCAGTAAAGAAATTCTTCAACACAGTATTACATTAAATGCATTACATTATACACCATTTTGAAGAAAGATGAAAACCTGTAACCTGTAAACATGAGGTGTTTTAAAACTGAGAACCCAGTGCAGGAGACTTGTTACAAGCAGAGCTTTTTATTGAGACATGTTGGTTGCTCTGCGGTCAAACAGCATCTTCAAGAAATCCATGAGTCTGCAAGAGCCTACAGGAGTCTCTTAAGCGGATGTGCCACTCACTCAGCACCACAACACGGCGCACACAACAGTTGGAAGTATCTCACACCAGACGCACACATTCACATGTTATTTAAAATTAAACTATTCAGATGCCGTTCTGTGGTGCGGCAGAAATATGAACAGTGTCCTGAGACGTAGCTGGGCACCGCGGAAAGCTGCCGACTTGCGGCGCCAGTGTGTGTAGCTTGATAGAAATCTATGTTTAGAATTCTAAAATGCATGGCGCGGCGTATCTGGTGTGCGACCCCCTTTACAGTGACGAGTAGTCTAAAATGAGTCCTAATAAGTCTGATTTGAGACAAAGATGTCCTGTCTATAATATGTTTTTTGGAAGGGGCAGTGACTAAAGGCAGAGATGGCTAAACAAAGCATGCAAATTAAGTAGATAGGTGAAAGAACCTGCCCAGCCACTGACCACACAAGTTTATCGACAAAAGAGTTTCTTTGGCCAAAGGGGATCTACAAAGGCACAATTGTTGAGATCCTGCCCATAGCATTTGCATCGCTTTTGCTCAGCCAGTGCTTAGGAAGCAAAAGGTTTAGCAAAATGTCCCTTACACCCTGTCTGCTACCCTGACTTTTGAACCAAATGAGATCATTAAAAACAAAAGAATATAACTTTTCAGGTAATATATATACCTGTATACACAGACACACTCATTCCTGTCCAAATGCTCGTTAACGCAAATTTCTGATCAGCCAATCACATGGCAGCACCTCAATGCATTTAGGCATGTAGACATGGTCAAGATGATCTGTTGTAGTTTAATCCAAGCATCGGAATGGCAAAGAAAGGTGATTTAAGTGACTTTGAATGTGGCATGGTTGTTGGTGCCAGACGGCTGGTCTGAGTATTTCAGAAACTGCTGATCTACTACAATTTCCACGCACAAGGATTTACAGAGTATGGTCTGGAAAAAGAGAAAATATGAGCTGCAGTTCTGTGGGTGCAAATGCCTTGTTGATGCCAGAGGTCAGAGGAGAATGGCCAGATTGGTTCCAGCTGATAGAAAGGCAACATTAACTCAAATAAGATATTTTCTTGCCACACTTGCCACACCCAAGTATTGTTGCTGACCATGTCAATCCCTTTATGACCACAGTGTTCCCATCTTCTGATGGCTACTTCCAGCAGAATAATGCTCCATGTCATAAAGTGCGAATCATCTTAGTCTGGTTTCTTGAACATGACAATGAGTTCACTGTACTCAAATGGCCTCCACAGTCACCAGAACTCAATCCAATAGAGCACCTTTGGGATGTGGTGGAACGGGAGATTTCCATCATGGTTGTGCAGCCTACAAATCTGCAGCAACTGTGTGATGCTATTATGTCAATGTGGATGAAAATCTCTGAGGAATATTTCCAGTACCTTGTTGAATCTATGCCACGAAGGATTAAGGCAGTTCTGATGACAAATGGGGGTACAACTCGGTACATTTGTGTTCAGCAAGAAAAGAAACTCACAGAGGAATACGTGCGGGCTGTTTAAATAATGACAGAGCTTAAATTTTGGGGTGAACTGTCCCTTTAAATGTGGAACTACAGATAGTATAGAATATTTCAAATTGATTAGATTTCAAATGGTAAGATTTAATACTTTAATCCTTATCTAGTGACTGCATGAGTAAAATACCTACATGTTCAGAAACATGAAATAATCACATCAGTGCAAATAAGCCTTCTAAGCTATATGAATTACTAGGAACTGTGCAGCGGTTATACTGGCAATGATGTAATGTCGCATATGTCTGTGCAAACGCGTGTGTGTGTATGTATGCATATCTCCCAGTCACCGCATAGAAAGAGACAAAAGAGACAGATCTGTGACAGACCAGATGTCATTAACGGCTTAGCCAGGTCACATCTGGCACTGAAGGTTTATCTGAGCCTGCTGCCTGTCTAGATTATAGGAACAAAAAAAGATGAGGTTAATTACAGGTCAAGCCATATCTGACCCATGCTGTATTAAAAGGGAGCAAAGTTTTTGGATACTTAAGATGTGTAGTCGTCGTCGAGTGTATGGAGGTTGATCGTGGAGCAGATGTTTCTCAGCCAGAGCAAAGGCTTAGCAGATTTGCTGTGAAGTTCGTGGAAATGCGTGATCATCTGCGGAGGTTAAAGGGCTTAGTGGACTGTAGGATTTGATTGTATTTAATATATTATGTTTCTCAGAGGTCTCTGCTTTTTTAACGCCATTTTCAGGCTGTAATGCAAGTGGCAGTAATCCACGTTCAGTGCTGACATTATTGATCTAATGCAGAACGTCCTCTAGTGTAGAAGTCTGCAGATATGGTTTGTCATTTTAGCAAACTCTTAAGTCAGGGATGGAGCTTCTTACACACAGGATTGCCAGATCCAAGTAAAATTTCAAGCTAAGTAACAACTCAAAACCCGGCCAAAAGCAATTATTAGTAGGCCTTTAGCTGTGTCCCAAAGTGCATGCTATGCACTATGTACTTATGCACTTACACACTCAATAGCATAGTATGTGTATGTAGTGTCGTCCCAAATGGAATACTAACGATTTTTTGACTAACTGGAAATTTAAACAGATGACGTTTGATAGTTGCCAAATCAGTGAAATAAACGACCGAAGTACTAAATACCTGCCATGAGTGGAATCGCATTCACCATCGGGAGGCGTCCTAATCACTCTCATAGGAGATTTTGCTTTCACAATCCAAAATAAATAAGCTAAACCCTCGTCAGTGCCCGAAAACTGCTCCCCTTCCGCAAAGCAGCGGTCGTTGAGTGGGTTAAGTGTCCATCATCTGGGTAATTAAAGTTCACTTACTCTTTTTTTATGCTATATATACTACAAAATGGTGTAGAGCTGTGCATAAGTATGCGATTTGGGATGCACCTTATTTGATGTCCTCAGAGTCAATTGGTGGTTTTTCCACAAAGGTTTACCATAGCTTCTCTGATGTTTTGTGATACACATACTTGTACATAAAATACACATTTTTAAGAACTGAAGGACTTAAAACTTCTGAGTACATTTCTTAGAAGTGATCGTGGCCTTTAATATGGCCTTTAATATGTGACGTGCTGTCAGGTGGTTTTTACTAGCTCTCTTGCTGTGGTTTTTGGGTTACCAGGTATCCATCATGGGATAAATGTCCATTAAGATCTAATTACATTTTCATTTTGTATTTTTGTAGAAAGGAAGATGCAGTGGCTAGCACTGTCGCCTCACAGCTAGAAGGCCGCTGGGTCATTGGTATTTCTGTGTGGAGTTTGCATGTTCTCCCCGTGTTGGTGTGGCTTTCCTCCGGGTGCTCTGGTTTCCCCCACAGTCCAAAGACATGCACTATAGGTGAATTAGGCAAGCTAATTGGGTAAACTGTTTCCCAGTGATGAATTGAGGCTGGAAGGGCATCTGCTGTGTAAAATTTGTGTAAAAAGCCGAAAAGAAAATTTTGAAAACATTTTGGTGACCCCGGCACATTATGGAAGTAGCCCCAAAAAATGCCATTTTCAAAAAGCCCAATTGAACATAGCAGCGGTGCTCTCAGTTCATTCTCCTTTTTTGTGTGCTTCTTGTACGAAAAATCAATAACATTTCAAATCTCGTTTCAATATCCTAAGACTAGAGGAGAAATGATCGTGCCGAACTGAGCCTGGTTTCTCTGTTTTTTTTCCTTCAATTGGTGAAGTTTGTTCCTCACCACCGGCTTGCATGGTTTGGGACTTGTGGAGCTGCGCATCGATGGATTTGCTCTTCAGTGTTTGGACTTTCAGCAGTGAAATTTAAACCACACTGAACTGAACTGAACTGAACTAAACTTCAACTCTGAAAACTGACTCAGACACTGAGAACTGACACTGTTTCAATTTAATTTACCAGAACTTTATGTTAAGCTGCTTTGACTCAATATACATTGTAAAAGCGCTATAGAAATATTCATTCATTCATTTTCTTTTCAGCTTAGTCCCTTTATTAATCCGGGGTCGCCACAGCGGAATGAACCGCCAACTTATCCGGCATTTGTTTTACGCAGCGGATGCCCTTCCAGCCACAACCCATCTCTGGGAAACACATCCATACATTCTCATTCACACACATACACTATGGACAATTTAGCTTACCCAATTCACCTGTACTGCATGTCTTTGGACTGTGGGGGAAACCGGAGCACCCGGAGGAAACCCACGCAACCACGGGGAGAACATGAAAACTCCACACAGAAATGCCAACTGGCCCAGCCGGGGATCGAACCAGCGACCTTCTTGCTGTGAGGCGAACGTGCTAACCACTAGGCCACCATGGCGCCGCTATAGAAATAAAGATGAATTAAACTGAATTGAATTGAATTGAACAGAACATGAAGATATTTTGGATGAAATCTGAGAGCTCTGTCGCCCTCCATGTACAGCAAGGGTCCCGAGATGTTTAAAGTTTAGTAAAGGAACCAAAAACATCGTCGATACACTCCATGTGACTTCAGTGGTTCAGCTACAATCATACCAAACTTCATGAACAAAACTTCATGTGCGGCAATAAAATAGTAAAAATGACTTTGTTCACCATTTGCCAATTCCAACTTCGAGACCTTTCCCAATCCCTCCCCCTTTTCTCTCCTACTTCACTTCAAGTACAGCTAAACTGTCTTATCATAGTAAAGACAAAAAAATAATTTTTAAATAAAGACTGCTATAACTCATTGGAGGGCGCCACGGTGGCGTAGTGAGTAGCACGTTCGCCTCACAGCAAAAAGGTTGGTGGTTCGAGCCTTGGCTGGGTCCGTTGGCATTTCTGTGTGGAGTTTGCATGTTCTCCCTGTGGTTGCGTGGGTTTCCTCCGGGTGCTCCAGTTTCCCCCACAAGTCCAAAGACATGTGGTATAGGTGAACTGGGTAGGCTAAATTGTCCGTAGTGTATGAGTGTGTATGGATGTTTCCCAGAGATGGGTTGCAGCTGGAAGGGCATCCGCTGTGTAAAACAAATGCTGGATAAGTTGGCAGTTCATTCCGCTGTGGCGACCCCGGATTAATAAAGGGACTAAGCCGAAAAGAAAATGAATAAATGAATGAATGAATAACTCATTGGAGACAAGAATATGAGATGGATTACACTGATTGTGTAATCATCACGGACCAATGGTAGCTCAAAAGTGTTTAGGAGACCAAATGAACTTACCCAAGAAATTTACTTTGGTGAGCTGTTTCAAACTTTATTTTGGTTAGAAATTATTCAAAATTACGCCATTTCATTTCATTTTTTGATTGTGTTTGAAGTATACTGGAACTTTAGTGGGGTCCAGGACACAGCTATGGTATTGATCTGCCAGGTTGGCTAGAGACTTGAAGATTCAGGGTGAATATGTGCTGTATAGAGGAATACAAGAGGGAGGAATGAAAGACTTTGAGGGAGGCAGCAGTGTTGGGAGAGGGAGGCTGGATCAGATTTCTGGAGAGTTGGAGCTAGGCATGGGACAATAACTGTTTTCAAGGTATACCGCGGTATGTAAAAGTCAGGGTTTTCTAACCGCCAAAATATTGGTGTAAGATTTTTTTATTGACTTTTTTGTTTGTTTGTTTTTTAGGATTAAATTGTAAAGACATCTGTGTTTTTGAAACAAATAAAGAACGCAGAAGTCAATGATTCACTTGAATTATTTAGCCTGACATGTTTACTGCCCCAAAATATTTTATGTTTCTCAAAATAAAATATATTGTGTTTAAAGGCGAAAAAGGTTATGTATTTAAGCCAGACATTTAAAAAGAATATATTTTAGAACAGTAAACACAATACTGTCAAACTGTGAAACGGGGATATTTTTATCCAAGGTTATCATATTGTCAGAATCTTATATCGGCCCATGCCTAGTTGCAGCTAGACGATGAAGGAGATTTAAGCCTTTTCCACACGTACACTGGCATTTTTATAAATGGAGTTTTCCCTGCTTTTGTTTGTAAAAAAAATAAATCTCCGTCCACATGAAAAGGTCAAAACGCATTGTGATGCATGTTGAGGGCACGCCGAACCAACAGGTGACGATAATGACACTTTGATGTTGGATTCACACTAAATGGGGAAGTAATCATTTTTAATTAATTTTTTTCTCTCTTTTTTTATTAATGATGATTCAACAATAACAAAGACATTAATTCTTTTCGAAATTACACAAAGACCAATATAGCAGTTTACTTTTATAATCTTTTCATCCTCATTAATAATAATGAAGTTTTTTCATAAGTAAACTGCAAGTCAATGCAAACGAGAGAATAGAGGCGGATTGTTGTCCCGTGGCCTGAACAACGTGGAATTGCGCAATGCATTTGCTGCAAACTTGTGGAATTTTCCTCATTTGCGCATTCCACATGTGGTATACACCAAGCTGTGTTGGCCGATCAGAAAGAATAAATCAGCACGCATGAACTCCGATTGTAGTGTCCAATCCACACAACCACACTGTACCCAGAGTTTTGGTTTCAGTCCCCCGATACCCGATATTTTTTTGTGGACAAACATCAAAACTGCTTTAAAAAGTGTGGAAAATATCTGTATTTGTGCGGACAAGACCTTAGTACTGAACCTGTGGATACGCAAAAGTTTCATGGCTCAACATAAATATTTATCTTTAAGCTAGTTGCCTTGCAACTAGCAACTAGCCGTTTTTATTTCATGCTTTCTGTCAATCCAGTGATCTCTTTAAAAAAATTAAGGGAGTTAGGAAAAGGACATCTGCTTAATTTAATTTGTTGTTTGCTAATTTTCCACCAGATGGTGCAAAAGGACAGTTAGTACTATTTCTCAGTGAGGCTTGAACGCAGACCTTTTTCACTTGTGAGTAGCGTAGGCTTATGAGAGTAGGGCTTCATGATATTGGAAAAAACTGACCGCTGCGTAAAAAACATATGCTGGATAATCATTCCGCTGTGTCGAAATAGAGACTACGCCGAAGGAAAATTAACGAATGACTGAAAATAATCAGATTACAACTATCATTTTAAACATTATCAGGTATTTGCTAAGAAATTGACTTGTCCTAAGATTAATAAAAAGACTTTGGTAGCTTTAATTTTTAGTTTACTCAAGTTGAATATTGTTAACTATTGGAGCCTTATTGCTCAGTGTTAGTGTGCAATAGCTATATTTACATATTTACAGAATGTTCACTCAATATTTCAGCATGTTGTGGCCCAGATTAAGATGTGGAAATGTTTATGTTTGAGCTATTAAACTAATTAACCAATTACGTCTTTAAGCGTTTGGCTCTGCTACAGTATGAACATCACTGCAAATATGATTAAGATCACTCTAAATGTTTTATTAAGGATAATAAGGTTTTAATAATAAACAGTTATTCACATTATTCTGAAATGCCACTATATCAATATCAGGCATGCTCATTATCACAATATGTTGTAAGTTAAGTTAAAATAGTTAAATACAGTGGGTCTTTTAAACATTTCAATGTATTGAAACATATTTTTGAAGTAATTTTTGTGTGGGTCAAGTGCCCTATATGTGTTCATGCATTTCCTAATGTGCTTTAGTTGCTTTTTGGTAGGACTCTTTATGAGAATTAAAAGGACAGTTCACTCCAAATTGAAAATGTACTCGCATTTTACTAACCCTTGCATGTTTTTTTTTCTGTTGAACACAAAAGAAGATATTTTGAAGAATGTTGGAAACTGGTAACCATTTACATCCATAATATAAAAAGAAAATACCATGGAAGTCAATGGATACAATTTCCAACATTTTTCAAACTATATTCTTTTGTATTCAACAGAAAAAAAAAAAAAAAAAAACTCAAACAGGTTTGTGACACGTAAATAACAATGTTTTTTTAATAAACTATTATCCTGATGCCCTCCATAAATTACAGAGAGGATAGACTGCAGCCCAGTCCTCTGATGACGTTTGTCATTTTCACTGATGAGCTTAACTAAAGCCTAGATGATCTAATTACTGTAGTATCAGGGCATACACAAATACACACACACACGCACACACACAGATTAATGCAAAATTAATAACAGTCCGAGAGACTTTTACTTGGTTTAATGCCAAAAGTTCAAGCATGCGTTCCCAGTTAAAGATGCAATCCAATTCAGAGCATGTATATCAGAAATATTATAAATACAAACATACATATCTCTGAAATATTGTTACATAATAATGACATATGACATCATCGTTTCACAGAGTTCATAAGAGTGCATCGTTTATCAGTTTTAGGTCATCAAACAAAGAGAAACAGAGGTTGAGATATAAATATACAAACAAAATATAGTATAAAACAGTTTCCATATGCATAGAATACAATATCCAGTGACTTTAATGACGGTTTGAGTCTCTGATGTAGACGTTTCCGTCCATTGAGTGATTTTTTTTTTCTTCTCAGGCCGTCTTCAGCATCTCAGGTGTCTTCTCAATTTTTAGACATCATTTTGACAAATTCTAAAGGAGAGAGATAAAAAGCAAGACATTAAGTAAAGAGCTACAGTTTGTGTGTGATCATTTCTCTGTGTTTTAGTCCTGAGGTTGAGAAACTGCGAGCACTAAAATGCCATTAATGTATCTTCCTATTTAAACTGTTCCTAAAATAGCCAGTTTTCTTAGTGTTAATATGATATTTTAATGACCCGTTTGTGGATTGGGATTAAATGGGATTTAAATTAGATTCTGCTCCACGTTTTTAGATCATTAAATGTTATTCAAACTAAGAGAGTTTAAAAAAAATCATCAAACCACTCTTGCTAGTACAAAAAGAGAATGAAAAAACCTTTGAAACCCTTATTTTTAAGATCGCAGGTTAATCCCACAAGATTAAAATCTTTTTTTTTCCAAGCAATCTGGTAAAAATTTAATGCATATAATTTTTGGTGCATGCAAACATGAAGCAAAATACAAAAATAATAATAGAAAATATTTAAAATGAACAAATCATACAGTTTTTACTCCACTGGGAAATGTTTTAATTTTTTAAATTATTAAATTGATCAGTGGTTATAAGTTTAAGAAGATAACTTCATATCTAAATAGTTTTGTATGTACGGAAAGTTATTACATGCTTAATATGTGAATTAAAAATGTACACAAACTAATTAACAAATGTAATTTAATTTCGAACAAGCACGTTTTTGATCTCTCGTTTGAGCACACCTGCTGTCCCAGACACAGGAGAGTGTGTGCTCGTGCCACGTTTTGAGCTTAAATAGTCACTGTTCATAGCCATGACCCACTTTTTTCCCTCTGGGTCATCTGTGGATGTTTGGGAACACTTGATTAATTACTGAAATGCCTTCTCTGTTCCGACATTAATATAATAAAGGACATACTTAAAGCTAATTACTTACATGGGTCCAGCAGGACTTAATGTGCATACATTTCTGTATGTAAAATGGTTCTACTGTAGCTTTTTGTACAGTGTGAATACTATACAGTGGTTCTTAACCAGGTCAACTCAGCAAAAACTTTCTGAGGGACTACAAAATAATAAACAAAATTGGTAACACTTTATTTTATAGGGATAGTCCACCATTAATGACAATTCTGTCATCATTGACCCACCATTGACTTGTTCCAAATAGAGTTTTTTTGTTCTGTTGAACACAAAATGAGATATTTTGAAGAATTTTGGAAACCTGTAACCATTGACTTCCATAGTATAGGAAAAACAAACATGGAAGTCAATGGTTACAGGTTTACAACATTTTTCGAAATATCTTTTTTGTGTGTTCAACAGAATAAAAACTGTAGAAAACATGTAACCACTGATTTCAATAGTAGGATAAACAAATATTATGGAACCTGTATCCGTCTTCTATAGTGGGGAAAAACAAATATTATGAATGTCAATGGTTACAGGTTTTCACTATTTTTCAAAATATCTTCTTCTGTGTTTAACAGAGCAAGAACTGTAGAAAACCTGCAACTATCGATGTCTAAATTAGGAAAAACATATGGAAGTCAATAGTTACAGTTTTTAAAAAAAATGTTTTTTACATTTAAAAAAAAAAAATGTGTTTAACAGAACTAAAACTGTAGGAAACCTGCAACTACTGACGTCTATAGAAGAAAAAACAAATAATATGGAAGTCAGTGGTTACTGGTTTCCAGCATTTTCAAAATATCTTATTTTGTGTTTAACAGAGCAATACATTTTGGAAACCTGTAACTACTGACTTTCATAGTAGGAAAAACAAGTCAATGATTACAGATTTCCAATATTTTTATAAATATTATCTTTTGTGTTTAACAGAACAAAAAATGTTGGAAACCTGGAACTATCGACGTCCATGGTAGAAAATACAAATATTATGGAAATTAATGGTTGCAGGTTTCCAAAATTGAGGTAAATATCTTTTGTGTTTAACAGAACAAAACATGTTGGAAGCCTGTAACTACTGACTTCCATAATATTTGTTTTTCCTATACTATGAAAGTAAATGGTTACAGGTTTCCATCATTTTTCAAAATATCTTCTTTTGATTTTAACAGAACAAAAAACTTAAACTGGTTTGGAACAATTGGAGTAAATGATGAACTATTTCTTTAAGGTATAACACAAGTTCTAACCCTAACCATAAAACAAGTACGTGTAACTATTTAATATTCCTAAATTAAATGATGAATACTTACACTCTGGCAAAAACACCTTAAAATATAGTGTAACCAATATTTTTTAAAACACAAAAATCTAAATATACACTAAAATCTTATTTCTATTTTCCCATTCAACATTTGTTGAAATAACTAATATGAAATAACGTTTACTTGTGAGTCTATGATCTGCCACATCTGTTCAAATAGTGTATTCAGAGAGCATGTCCTGCTTTTGCAGAGTTAGATGTGGGTCAACATATTGTGCTGATTCCGGGACATCATTCCTGTCCAAAAATTGAATCCAGACCTAATCCCTAAACCTAACCCAAATCAGAGGACAATGATAGGGGAATAACAGTAATAAAGCACCTGACCCTGATTTTAAAGCTAATCTTATCATAAACTGTGTACATTAGGGCTGCACGATGTCTGACAAAAAATGACCTTGCACTATTTTAAAATGTTTATTTTTACATATATTGCGATATGAAATATATCTCACCAGATGGCTCTATTTTGTAAATAATTTGTTATTTCTGTGGTAATTTTGTATGTACATGCATTATTATAATAACACAGCAAAGTCTTCACTATAGAAATCAAATGTAATTCATCTTTGGCTACATATTTTATTGTTACAAAGTTAAATCTTATGCAAAGCTGCATATCTTATTGTTACTTGTCCTTAAGTGTTTTAAACTCACTTGATATGTGTATCAGTAAAAAAAGCACATGCAAATTATACTCAAATAATTATATTAACACCATGCTTAAACATTGCAATTATTCTACAAAGTACATGCTTTTCAAAGTGTGACTCCTAGTCAATAATAATCTCGACATCACATTTAAAATCCTGCGATGATTGCAGATGGGCACATTGAGATGTTGCTGCTAAAACCATGTATGGGACATCCCATCTAATCTGACTGGATGATTGGAATGATGTTTCTGGATCGATTAAAACATTTATGTACTGTAAAAAATAGTGTCAAAATATCCTAATATATATATATACATAATATTTTTATTGGAGGGTTTATTGGTGGCTCAGTGGTTAGCACTGTCACCTCACAGCGAGAAGGTCACTGGTTCAAGTCCCGGCTGGGCCAGTTAGCATTTCTGTGTGGAGTTTGCATGTTCTCCTGCAGTGCTCAGTTTCCCCCCACAGTCCAAAGACATGCGCTATGTGAATTGAATAAACTAAATTGGCTGTAGTGTATGAGTGTGGATGGATGTTTCCCAGTACTGGGATACAGCTGGAAGAGCATTTGCTGTGTAAAACTATATACTCAAACTATAACTGTATACCAGATACTGGATAAGTTGGTGGTTCATTCTGTTGTGGCAACCCCTGATAAAAAAACGAAACTGAATAGGGGTGGGAATTGTAGGACCGGTGTATTTGAGGACCAAGGGGAGATGCGATTATCATTCGTTTGTGGGCATCCGGGAGTCTTTGCGCATGTATGGGAGACTCCTGAAACTTCTGAGAAGCTTGGGATGTCTGCTATTATAACACAAAATAATAAATATTTGCAAAAAATATCGATTATCAGATATATTTGCAGGAGCAAATCTTTCTGTGGTGAACAAGAAGTAATGTGAAAATGGTACGAAAATACTACTTTGTCTATGGTTTGTATGTGTGCAGCACTAGTTCCGCTTTGCCTTTTTGGAATGACAATACAGATACTGCCACCTGTGGGTTTGGAGAGTTACATCCTTTTTCTCAGAGGCAGAATGAATGTTCTTGTTTCATTCCTTTGGTGTGTTCAGAAGCAGCTTTTTGGTCCAATTAGGACTAGATGCAGCCAACATTTTTCATATTTCATTGTTTCTAGTTCTTTGATGCCAGCTTTTGGTGTGTACCGGGTTTAATGATTTAATACAATATTATAATATTGGCTTTCATAATATCCTGACTATTGTTGACTCTTTGATAGGGCTGCACTATATATATATATATATATATCGTTTCAGCATTGATGTGGGTCCGCAATAGTCATATCGCAAGATATGCAATGTTGATGGATTATAGTTGATCAGCACAGCACTTGACAATGCATGAGATTTGTGGAGTCATCGCAAAGAATAACCATAACAGAGGGATAATTTGTGTGTGTTTTAAAGGCATTTCAAGAGAGTTTAAAGCATTCGGGCATGAAAAATTACAGCATTTGTAAATTTAATGATGGATAGTATTACTGAATTACTACAATAAAAGACTATACATCATTCATTCATTCATTTTCTTTTCGGCTTAGTCCCTTTATTAATCCGGGGTCGCCACAGCGGAATGAACCGCCAACTCATCCAGCATTTGTTTTACGCAGCGGATGCCCTTCCAGCCACAACCCATCTCTGGGAAAAAAGACTATACAGTGTTGTACTATTTACATTTTACATTTCATTATTTGTTTTTGGCACCTGAATACTGTTTAACTCTCCAGAAAACCATGAACCGCTGTCTATTTTACATGTTTGTTGCTGTATTGTAATTATTTTTGCCTGTAATTTGTTTATTATTTTTTTATAGTTGATTTACACCCTTAAAAAATCACCCAAATCAATCTATATGAAAGATTTATTTCCAAATAGACATTTTCAAGCCATTTGGTGAAATTGTATTTATATCTCAATATATATATCGTAGAAAAACAAAATATCACAATAAAAGTCACTTTAATTAAAAGCGCTTGCTAAATGCATGCATGTAAATTTGTTGCACTATGATTCTTACCCTCAAAATCGACAGTCCCGTCTCCGTTGTTGTCTACTTCTCGGACCACGGCTTCTACTTCCCTCCTGTTTGTGTTTTCACCTAGCAGTTTCATCATCGCAAGCCTCAGTTCTTCAGTGGTGATTGATCCGTCGCCGTCCATATCAAACTACACAGAAAACACATTGTGAAACATTTTCACTCATTTACGCTGTTTTAATGAGAAAATGTTTGGAAAATTTAATGATTAAAAAAATACCTCTTTAAAGGCATCTTTTAGCTCTTTCATTCCAATCATTCCAGCGGTTTCTGCCAGCAACTTTGGAGCCATGAGATCCACAAAGTCCTCAAAATCAACACTCCCTCCGACTGAAAAAAAGAGTGGTGCAGAGTAAAGGTAAGCGGAGGAAAAAGTGATGAATCAATACATTTACATGACGTTTATAGATTTAGTCATTTAGCATATGTTTTTGTCCAAAGCGACTTACAAATAGACTGAATTTTGATTGATCAAGAGAATAATCTGGAGTGTTTTACTCTAAATCACCAGCAGGCATTAATACAAAGTACACTGACTAAGCATCAAAAAAACAGATTTGAGAGACATATGGCAAGAGACAAAGCCACGTGTCTTTCGGTTTATGTTTTTGTTTCTTCTCCTTTTATGTATGATTTATTACATTTTCCTAACAGTAAATATAAGAAAACATGAACAAATACTATAGTAATTTATATTAAATACTATTTTTAGGGATTTAGTCCTACTTTAGTAAAGTACTTGAATGAATCTGCTTTGCAATCACTCTACCAATCAGTCAACCAATACACACCGCATCTAACCACAGAGGTTTAACATACTCCAAAATTCTATTTATTTTCAATCTAACAAAGAATAAGCAAACAAAAAATGACTAAAAATTGTTAACCAAAATTAATAACAATAAATAAATTTACCCTTATGACTTCCATTCATATGCACGTGAATGGTACAGATTGGAAACGCAAGCTCATGCTACAAGTTTCACTTTATCAATGTCTAACCATCTTCCTTGTTTCCTCCATTTTTCTCAGCACCATCAGAATTTCACATGCTCAGCGATGTGACCACAGATAAAGGCATCTTTAAGACATGCATTGAGTTTGAAGACTCTTACACAGCAACAGAACTCCACATGACATTCATCAGAACTTGGATCAGTGGCAGGGAACTGCAAGTAAGTTTACACATACACCAGCAGTCACTTTGCACTGTAAAATCCCACGGCCAACACAAACATGATTTTCGAATGCATTTCAAAATCTTACGGTTCATGTTGATGTTCTGGCTCAGTTCAATCAACTCCATCTCAGTGGGCATGTAGCCCATCGTCCTCATCAGGTTTCCCAGATCCTTACAACTGATAAGACCATCTTTATCCTTATCAAACTCAGTGAACGCCTCGCGCAGCTCTGAAACACACACAGGGTAAATGACAAACATATTTAAAGGGGAAGAAATGTTCTCACATTCAAATTACTTAAATGTTTATGTTTTTGTTTTTCTGTTAAACACAAAATGAGATATTTTGAAGAATGTTGGAAAAACAGCCATTGACATTTAGAAGAAAAAAAACACACTATGGAAGTCAGTGGCTGTTTTTTTCCAGCATCCAGCAATATTTAAATGGCAAATATTTCTATTTTTAGATCAAAAACCGTTGGAGTGAATCTGTGACATTTAACATTTGACTTTTGTACAGAAGCTAAAGATGCTCTTTGCTTATTCTCAGATCAAACCTACTGAATCACTGCAACTCAACTGTTTCTGTCATTAAAGCAAAAAATATTAGGCAAATAATTTAGATTTTTGAATTTAACCTCACTTAATTGCTTTAACTGCATCAACAATGTTGAATATTGAACCAAATTGTTGTTACTTTTGCAGCAAGAATCAAATTAACATACCACTGCTGTCTTTGGTTTTATTTATATATTATAAATAGAATTTGTAGTAAAGCACATTCTAAGACACTTATGCAAATATTCATTCATTTATTCTTGTTCATTTAGGCATAGTGCCTTTATTAACCAGGGGTCGCCACAGCGGCATGAACCACCAACTTATTCAGGATATATTTTACACAGCGGATGCCCTTCCAGCTGCAACCTATCTCTGGGAAACATCTATACACACTCATTCACACACATACACTACGGACAATTTTTAGCTTACCCAATTTACCTAAACCACATGTCTTTGGACTGTGGGGCAAACCGGAGCACCCGGAGGAAACCTACGCGAACAAATGCCAACTGACCCAGCCGAGGCTCGAACCAGCTACCTTCTTGCTGTGAGGCGGCCGTGCTACCCATCGCGCCACCATGATGCCGTTATGTAAATATATATTATAATAATATAATACATATACAAATTAAAAATAATATACTAGTTTATTGACTGAATTGATACCAATTAATTAGGGTAATAAAATTAAAATAGACCTCTGCCTAATTATTGAATATATGAAACATGTTCTAAAACTCCAGATGTTAAATAAATTTAGAAATAGTTGTTTTCATAATATATCAAATAGAAGATAATGTTTTTGTACACATTTTATTTTATGTTCCTTCAATAAAATAAATAAATTATGTATATATATATATATATAAATATATATATATACAGTTTTTCCAGAGATGGGTTGTGGCTGGAAGGGCATCCGCTGCGTAAAAACAAATGCTGGATAAGTTGGCGGTTCAATCCGCTGTGGCGACCCCAGATTAATAAAGGGACTAAGCCGAAATGAAAATGAATGAATGAATGAATATATATACAGTATGTCACAAAAGTGAGTACACCCCTCCAATTTCTGCAAATATTTATTCATACCTTTTCATAGGACAACACTGCAGAAATGACTCTTTGACACAATGAAAAGGAGTCAGTGTAAAGTTAGTTTAGCAGTGTAAATTTAGTGTCCCTTCAAAAAAACTAAAAATACGGCCAATAATAGCTGAACCCCTGGCAACAAAAATGAGTACACCCCTTAGAATTTTTTTTTAAAGTTAATATTTTCTGTGGCCACCATCGTTTTCCAGCACGGCTTTAATTCTCTTGGACATGGAGTTGACCAGAGCTTCACAGGTTGCCACTGGAATCCTCTTCCACTCCTTCATCACAACATCACCAAGGTGGTGGACATTTGACACCTTGTGCTCCTCCACCTTCCTTTTCAGGATGCCCCAGAGGTGTTTTAAGGGGTTTAGGTCTGGAAACATGCTTGGCCAGCCCATCACCTTTACCCTGAGTCCCTTTAGCAGGCCAGTGAGGTGTATTTGGGGTCATTATCATCCTGAAACACTGCTTTATTGCCCAGTTTCCCGAAGAAGGGGATCATGCTCTGCTTTAGTATGTCACAGTACTTGTCAGAATTCATGTTTTCCTCATTGAATTGTAGCTTCCCAATGCCAGCAGCACTCATGCAGTCAAACATGATGACACTCCCACCACCATGTTTAGCAGTAGACAAGACACACTTGTCTTTGTACTCCTCATCTGGTTGCCACCACACACGGTTGACAACATCTGAACCAAATAGTTTTATCTTGGTCTCATCACACCACAGGACATGGTACCAGTAATCCTGGTCCTTAGATTGAATGTCTGCGGCAAATTGTTTGCGAGCTTTCTTGTGCATCGTCTTTAGAAGAGGCTTCCTTTGAGGACAACCATGCAGACCAATTTGGTGCAGTGTGCGGCTGTCCCCCATCCCTTCAATACCTGAAGCAATGCTGGAAGCACTTATCCATCTGTTTTTCAAAGACAATCTTTGGATGTGAAGCTCAAAACGTGCACTCAGCTTCCTTGGCTGACCATGGTGAGGTCTGTTCTGAGAAGAACCTGTCCTCTTAAAGCATTGAATGGCCTTGGCTGCAGCACAGTTTCAGAGTGTTGGCTATCTTCTTATAGCCTAGGCTTTTTGCAAAGTAACAATTTGTTTTTTCAGGTCTTCTGAGAGTTGTTTGTCATGAGATGCCATGTTGAACTTTCAGTGGCCAGGTTGAGTGAGTGGAAAAGCTTTTATACCAAATTTAACTCGTCTTCTATCTGGAAACACCTGAGACAGTGTAAAACTAATGAGTCACATGCCACAGGGGAAGGAAAATGTCTAATTGTGCTCAATTTGTACATTTTCACTAAGGGGTGTACTCACTTTTGTTGCCAGGGGTTCAGCTATTATTGGCTGTGTATTTTTAGTTTTTTTGAAGGGACACTAAATTTACACTGCTAAACTAACTTTACACTGACTCCTTTTCATTGTGTCAAAGAGTCATTTCTGCAGTGTTGTCCTATGAAAAGATATAAATAAATATTTGCAGATATTGGAGGGGTGTACTCACTTTTGTGACATACTGTATATATATATATATATATATATATATATATAT